>SJXQ01001899.1:288703-398235 GCA_006408695.1 Aepyceros melampus | reverse complement strand
GTATAGAGCTTCTCCATCTTTGGCTGCAAAGAATATAATCAATCTGATTTCGGTATTGACCATCTGGTGATGTCCACGTGCAGAGTCTTCTCTTGTGTTGTTGGAAGAGGGTGTTTGCTATGACCAGTGCATTCTCTTCGCAAAACTCTATTAGTCTTTGCCTGCTTCATTCCGCATTCCAAGGCCAAATTTGCCTGTTACTCCAGGTGTTTCTTGACTTCCTACTTTTGCATTCCAGTCCCCTATAATGAAAAGGACATCTTTTTTGGGTGTTAGTTCTAAAACATCTTGTAGGTCTTTATAAATCGTTCAACTTCAGTTTCATCAGTGTTACTGGTTGGGGCATAGACTTGGATAACTGTGATATTGACTGGTTTGCCTTGGAGACGAACAGAGATCATTCTGTCGTTTTTGAGACTGCATCCAAGTGCTGCATTTCGGGCTCTTTTGCTCAACAGGTGATTAAAAGAGGATGCCTCCTTGTGACCCTTTTGTTGTTGTTGTTGTTGTTATTTTTTGGCTGCACCACAGAGCATGTGGGATCTTAGTTTCCCGACCAGGGACTGAACCTGCACTCCCTGCATGAGAAACACAGAGTCTCCCGGGAGCCAGCACGAGGAGTCTCACCTGTGGCAAAGGTCATGAGGTGAAGGGGTCTGAAAGGCAAAGGCAAGTAGGGCCTTAGGGAGTCTCGGTGAATTTTCTCGAACATCTACCCTCAAAACCAGAGTTTGCCTGCCATACTGCATTATGCTTTTTGCTTACGCTTCTGACAGTAACAGGGGCTGTCCCTCACCACCTTCCTCTAAAAGGAATTAACTTAGAGCTCCAGTTAGTAAGTCTCCTGGGCGTAAAAAGAATGTCTCGGCTTAAACCCCTCTGATAGCTTTCTAACTTAGCTGACTGATCTGTCCAGATTTTTACAACTGTGCATGTGAATTGTTTACAGCTTCCCAACTGCGAGAGGCACTGAAAGCTTAAGAAATTCTAGGAAAAATCATTAGAATAAAACTGATTACGGGTTTCATTGTTGAGCCAATACTTGCTGCCAAGTTTTCATATCTTTTAATGTAACTTTATTTAGTACTTTGAAGGTGATGCAGATTAAAGAAAAACACTACAAGAAAAATGAGATTAACATTCATTAAGGAAGAGAGCCATAAAATGTTAACAGGCCTTTTGGCCAGAAGATAAATGTAAATCACCTGAGACCCTTTGTATACGGAAAGATTTGCAGAAAAAAAGCCTAGTCTTGATAAGGGTCAGGGCTGCTGAACTGAAAGCTTAAGAAATTCTAGGAAAAATCATTAGAATAAAACTGATTACGGGTTTCATTGTTGAGCCAATACTTGCTGCCAAGTTTTCATATCTTTTAATGTAACTTTATTTAGTACTTTGAAGGTGATGCAGATTAAAGAAAAACACTACAAGAAAAATGAGATTACATTCATTAAGGAAGAGAGCCATAAAATGTTAACAGGCCTTTTGGCCAGAAGATAAATGTAAATCACCTGAGACCCTTTGTATACGGAAAGATTTGCAGAAAAAAAGCCTAGTCTTGATAAGGGTCAGGGCTGCTGACCCTGCATAACTTTGTATCATCCATTGATGTCTATGTACAACCAAAAGTATACAAAGCTTTCCTGGAAAATAAAGGACGGACCAGTTCCTGGAAAGACTAGTTTCCCCCGTGTGGTCTCTTCTCGTTCTCTTTTTTTCTGGCTGAATTCCCATCTGGAGCGTGGAGGCTCGCCATGTCTACTTAACTTGCCGTGGCTTCTAAGACCCATGCAAGAAGGAGCCCAAGGCGGGGCACCCTCTGCTATTCAAGCAGGCGCCGGTGGCCTATGTAGGTGGTGCAAGTTTCTTGTCTTGAGACTTTATTAGCTTTCCGTGTAAACTAAGTTATTCAGCCTCTTTTCTCCACTAATTTTCCTACTACACTATTCTTTCCTAATCTCTTTTCTAATTAAATAGCCCTTTCTAAGACGCCGAACTCATCCCCCCTTCGAATTCCCTGGATCCACTGGGACTGGACCCCGGCAAGAGTCCTAACCACGAGACCACCAGGGAAGTCCCCCTCCTTGTATTCTTAATGTACACTCCCTGGTTACTAATGATCTAACCATCTTTTGATGTTTTTAATTCACCATTAATATTTCCTCTTCAGTGAATTATCTGCTCAAGGTTTTGATCATTTTACAATCAAACTAAGTTTTGCTCACTGATTTCTATGCACTCTGCACATTAAGATTTTATACTGTAAGTACAGTTTCCTAATTTGGTTGTCTTCTTTTCTATCTTTGTTATCTTTTATTAATCTCCCATCCTGCCATGCTAACACTTTCCCTTCAATAGCCATAGAAATGGTACACTTGTCTTACTCCTGATCTTAAGGGGGAAGTTTTTTTTAATGCTTCTTTACTGAAAATTATTTCTATTGTTTTAGATAGGCTTTATGAGGGAAGGAAATTCTGTTCTGATCTTAGTTTCTGAATTTTTATCATGATAAGATGCTGAACATTACAAGTGATTTCTTTTCCCCCACAGAAAAAAAAATCTACAGAATCTGTCATTTGAATTTTCTCCTGTATTTTGCTAATGTGATGGTAACATTTATAGGTATTCTACATGAAACTACTTTTATATACCTGGAATAAACTCAAACTGGTAACTGCATTTTATCTGTTAAAAAATACACTTAACAAATTCGGATTCCCAATAATTCTGTTTAAGAGTCTGATGTATATTTTAATGAATTAAGTAAGCTTATAATTTCTTCACATACTCTTTTGGTACTAGGGCTATACTGGCTTTATTTGAATGACTTGGAGAAACAGTTCTTTTCTCATTCTCTTGAAGAGTAGTATGATATAACCTTTGAAAGTCTAGAGAGAATTTAAGAGAATTCAGCTCTAAAACCATCTGGATCAGTTGTTTTCTCCATAGAAAGAGTATAAACCACTGATTACGTGTCTGTAATAGTTATATTATTTAGGGCAGTGAGTGCTGGTGAATTCCACTTTTCTGGGAATGTGTCACCTTATGCGTCTTTGAATGCACCACTCCTAAGTTCACGTGCTCTCCCTGGCCCATGCGGCCTCCACTGGCTTTGCAGCTCTGTCCCCGTCCGCATTCCCACATCACTAATCTGTGCCACCTTTACTCTCCTGGTCACTGCCACTGCAATGTCTCCTTGTTCTTATCTTTTCAGAGCATCAGCTTCTGGCTTCTCTGATTCTCTCTGCTGTTACTGTTTTCTAATTACTTTGACTCTTGTTCTTGTCTTCTCTAACTCTGATTCTTATCCTACCTTAGTTTATTTATTCTAATATTTCTTTTCTATTTTTTAAGTTAAATGCATAGCTACTCCATGTTCAGCCTTTTTTTTTTCCTAAGTATTTATAAAGATAAATGTACTTGTAAATATCAATTTCACTATAATCCCACAGTTTTTGATTGGTGGTGTTTTCACTATCATTGAGTTCATGCTTTTTAAACTTCTAGTATGATTTCTTCTTGGTCCTACTGGTTTTTTACAAGGACGGATAATTTCAAATGCAAAGGGTGTTTTATATATGTGTTATTTATAAAATTAATTGCATGATGGTCAGAGAAACTGGTCTGCAGGATCCTGATTCTTCAAAACGTGTTCATCTGCGCTCTGCAGTCTATAGTACACGTTCACTTCTCGTGTGTGTTTGTATTCCACAGCATGCAGTGTTCATTAAACCTTGTTTAAATGAGTTGCTCAAATCTGCAATTAATTTTTTGTATCCATGAATTAGAAATTCAGAAATGTATTTAAAATTTTTCTAATATGATAGAAAATCTGACAATATTCTCTAGTTTGATTAAATTTTGATTTATGTCTTTTGAGTCCATTTTATTAGGTACATTCACGTTTAAAACTGCTACATTTTACTGGAACACTGGACTTATTATGTAGTGATCGTCACCCTCCCAATAATGCTTTTCTGTCTGTAAGTCTACTTTGCTAATCCTAGTCCATTTTCTTTCAGTTAGTATTTCCCTGAAATATCATTTTCTGTCCTTTAACTTTCACTCTTTCTGTATGCTAATGCTTTATGTGTGGATTTTATAAACAAGATTTAACTTAAAAATCTAAATGATTTGAAGCTTTATCTTTCACAAGCAGAGAGTAAACAGTTTATATCTATTACAGAACTTTTTCTTACGTGCTGCTTTTTTAATCTCTATTTTTCTTCCACATTTTAACGCTTTTTCTTCCTTTCTTTACCGTTATTTGGATTGACTTTAAATGTTATTTTTCCATATCTCAAGTTTCTTTTTTCCTTGTATACAGGTTTCTAACACATATACTCTGTATTTATTCTTATAATGGCTACCCTTAAAATTTTACCATACAAATTTACCCTATGTCAGAAGCTAACTTTCAGACCTCTCCCAAACTATACACACCAACGCTGACCTTTCCCATCAACGGAAATACCACTGCTGTACAGTATGTTAGTTCTGCCCTTCTCACAACTGACTTCTATTTTTTTTAAACAAATTACTGTGCTTTTTATTCTGAAGGAGATCGGCCCTGGGATTTCTTTTGAAGGAATGATGCTAAACCTGAAAGTCCAGTACTTTGCCCACCTGATGCGAAGAGCTGACTCATTGGAAAAGACTGATGCTGGGAGGGATTGGGGGCAGTAGGAGAAGGGGACGACAGAGGATGAGATGGCCGGATGGCATCACTGACTTGATGGATGTGAGTCTGGGTGAACTCCGGGAGTTGGTGATGGACAGGGAAGCCTGATGTGCTGCGATTCATGGGGTCGCAAAGAGTCAGACACGACTCAGCAACTGAACTGAACTGAACTGAATGTAAGCACTAGATGACTTCCAAATGTGTTTCTGTTTGTAAACATGGATCTGTACATCTAACTACAATTCAGGACACTTCCCTTAAACTTATAAGCTAGATATCCACATGTCTCCTACCACCTACAATGCATGTCTAACTCACACTTAAAATTCCAAAAGGGGTTCCTACTTCCCAATTCTCTCCCCAGGCTTCCTCATCCTTAGTCACTGACATTAATGTCTACCTAATGCTCAAACAAAATACCCAGTCATAATTGACTGATTTCTCCCTCTCTCATATACCAATCCTAACTCAAAAATAGTCCCAAACTTGTTTACATTTTAAAATTCTATCAGATAACCCCTCACAGCCTAACTCTTACCTTCTTGTTTACTTTAGCCCAATTCAATCTCCACAAAGCTGTTTGATCTTTCAAAACTGTGTATTAAACCAGTTAGTTCTCCACACTTAAACTCTCGTTGCTCTCTGAACGATTCCAGCTGCTGTGTGCTCTTCAGCCTGGCCCCGCCCACACCCTCTCACCGTGCTCTCTGCTGCTCACCGGCTTCAGCCCCGCTGCCTTCTGGCGTGCCATGCCCTTTCCCTTCCAGCACCTCTGCTCAGATCCTTCCTACTGCCTACAAAGCGCTCCCTCAGGAGTTGCTTGTACATTTTTGAGATTAGTTGTTTGTCATTACTTCATTTGCTATTATTTTCTCCTATTCAGAAGGCTGTCTTTTCACCTTGCTTTCAGTTTCTTTTGTTGTGCAGAAGCTTTTAAGTTTAATTAGGTCCCATTTGTTTATTTTTGCTTTTATTTCCAGTGTTCTGGGAGGTGGGTCACAGAGGATCCTGCTGTGATTTATGCCGGAGAATGTTTTGCCTATGTTCTCCTCTAGGAGTTTCATAGTTTCCGGTCTTACGTTTAGATCTTTAATCCATTTTGAGTTTATTTTTGTGTATGGTGTTAGAAAGTGTTCTAGTTTCATTCTTTTACAAGTGGTTGACCAGTTTTCCTGGCACCACTTATTAAAGAGATTGTCTTTAATCCATTGTATATTCTTGCATTCTTTGTTGAAGATAAGGTGTCCATAAGTGTGTGGATTTATCTCTGGGCTTTCTATTTTGTTCTATTGATCTATATTTCTGCCTTTGTGCCAGTACCATACTGTCTTGATGACTGTGGCTTTGTAGTAGAGCCTGAAGTCAGGAAGGTTGATTCCTCCAGTTCCATTCTTCTTTCTCGATTGCTTTGGCTATTCGAGATTTTTTGTATTTCCATACAAATTGTGAAATTATTTGTTCTAGCTCTGTGAAAAATACCATTGGTAGCTTGATAGGGATTGCATTGAATCTGTAGATTGCTTTGGGTAGTATACTCATTTTCACTATACTGATTCTTCCGAACCATGAACATGGTATATTTCTCCATCTATTAGTGTCCTCTTTGATTTCTTTCACCAGTGTTTTATAGTTTTCTATATATAAGTATTTAGTTTCTTTACATAGGTACATTCCTAAGTATTTTATTCTTTTCATTGCAATGGTGAATGGAATTGTTTCCTTAATTTCTCTATTTTCTCATTATTAGTGTATAGGAATGCAAGGGATTTGTGTGTGTTGATTTTATATCCTGCAACTTTACTATATTCACTGATTAGCTCCAGTTATTTTCTGGTGGAGTCTTTAGGGTTTTCATGTCATCTGCAAACAGTGGAGTTTTACTTCTTCTTTTCCAATTTGGATTCCTTTTATTTCTTTTTCTGCTCTGATTGCTGTGGCCAAAACTTCCAGCATTATGTTGAATAGTAGTGGTGAAAGTGGACACCCTTGTCTTGTTCCTGACTTTAGGGGAAATGCTTTCAATTTTTCATCGTTGAGGATAATGTCTGCTGTGGGTTTGTCTTATATAACTTTTATTATGTTGAGGTATGTTCCTTCTATTCCTGCTTTCTGCAGAGTTTTTATCATACATGGATGCTGAATTTTAAAATCAAAGGCTTTCTCTGCATCTATTGAGATAATCATATAGCTTTTATTTTTCAACTTGTTAATGTGGTGTATTACACTGATTGATTTGCGGACATTGAAGAATCCTTGCATCCCTGGGATAAAGCCCACTTGGTCATGGTGTATGATCTTTTTAATGTGTTGTTGGATTCTGATTGCTAGATTTTATTAAGGATTTTTGCATCTATGTTTATCAGTGATATTGGCCTGCAGCTTTCTTTTTGTGCCATCTTTGTCAGGTTTTGGTATTAGGGTGATGATGGCCTCATAGAATGAGTCTGGAAGTTTACCTTCCTCTGCAATTTCCTGGAAGAGTTTGAGTAGGATAGGTGTTAGCTCTTCTCTAAATCTTTGGTAGAATTCAGCTGTGAAGCTATCTGGACCTGGGCTTTTGTTTGCTGGAAGATTTCTGATTACAGTTTCAATTTCCATGCTTGTGATAGGTCTGTTAAGATTTTCTATTTCTTCCTGGTTCAGTTTTGGAAAGTTGTACTTTTTAAAGAATTTGTCCATTTCTTCCACACTGTCCATTGTATTGGCATAGAATTGCTGATAGTAGTCTCTTATGATCTTTTGTAGTTCTGTGTTGTCTGTTATGATCTCTCCATTTTCATTTCTAATTTTATTGATTGATTTTTCTCCCTTTGTTTCTTGATGAGTCTGGCTAATGGTTTGTCAATTTTATTCATCCTTTCAAAGGACCAGATTTTCACTTTCTGCCCTAATTTTATGATTTCTTTCCTTCTACTAACTCTGAGGTTCTCCATTTCTTCCTTTTCTAGTTACTTTAGGTGTAGAGTTAGGTTATTTATTTGACTTTTTTCTTGTTTCTTGAGGTGAGCCTGTATTGCTATGACTTTTCCCCTTAGCATTGCTTTTACAGTGTCCCACAGGTTTGGGGTTGTTGTGTTTCCATTTTCATTTGTTTCTATGCATTTTTTGTTTTCTTCTGTGATTTGTTGGTTATTCAGCAGCATGTTGTTCATCCTCCATATGTTGGAATTTTTTTAACAGTTTTTCTCTGTAATTGAGATCTAATCTTACTGCATTGTGGTCAGAAAAAATGCTTGGAATGATTTCAATTTTTTTGAATTTATGAAGGCTAGATTTATGGCCCAGGATGTGATCTGTCCTGGAGAAGGTTCCGTGTGTGCTTGAGAAAAAGGTGAAATTCATTGTTTTGGGGTGAAATGTCCTATAGATATCAATTAGGTCTAAGTGGTCTATTGTGTCATTTAAAGTTTGTGTTTCCTTGTTAACTTTCTGTTTAGTTGATCTGTCCATAGATGTGAGTGGGGTATTAAAGTCTCCCACTATTATTGTGTTATTGTTAATTTCCCCTTTCATACTTGTTAGCATTTGTCTTACATATTGCAGTGCTCCTATGTTGGGTGCATATATATTTATAATTGTTATATCTTCTTCTTGGATTGATCCTTTGATCATTATGTAGTGGCCTTCTTTGTCTCTTTTCACAGCCTTTGTTTTAAAGACTATTTTATCTGATATAAGTATTGCTACTCCTGCTTTCTTTTGGTCTCTATTTGCGTGGAATATCTTTTTCCATCCCTTCACTTTCAGTCTGTCTATGTCCCTTGTTTTGAGGTGGGTCTCTTGTAGAAAACATACACAGGGGTCTTGTTTTTGTATCCATTCAGCCAGTCTTTGTCTTTTGGTTGGGGCACTCAACTCATTTACGTTTAAGGTAATTACTGATAAGTATGATCCCATTGTCATTTTCTTTATTGTTTGGGTTTGAATTTATACACCCTTTCTGTGTTTTCTATCTAGAGAATATCCTTCAGCATTTGTTGGAGGTGAATTCTCTCAGCTTTTGCTTGTCTGTAAAGCTTTTGATTTCTCCTTCATATTTGAATGAGATCCTTGCTGGGTACAGTAATCTAGGCTGTAGGTTATTTTCTTTCATCACTTTAAGTATGTCTTGCCATTCCCTCCTGGCCTGAAGAGTTTCTATTGAAAGATCAGCTGTTATCTTTATGGGAATCCCCTTGTGTGTTATTTGTTGTTTTTCCTTTGCTGCTTTTAATATTTGTTCTTTGTGTTTGATCTTTGTTAATTTGATTAATATGTGTCTTGGGGTGTTTTGCCTTGGGTTTATCCTGTTTGGGACTAACTCCTGCAGCTCAATTCCAGAAAAATAAATGACCCAATCAAAAAATGGGCCAAAGAACTAAATAGACATTTCTCCAAAGAAGACATGCAGATGGCTAACACACACATGAAAAGATGCTCAACATCACTCATTATTAGAGAAATGCAAATCGAAACCACAATGAGGTACCATTTCACGCCAGTCAGAATGGCTGTGATCCAAAAGTATACAAGCAATAAATGCTAGAGAGGGTGTGGAAAAAAGGGAACCCTCTTTCACTACTGGTGGGAATGCAAACTAGTACGGCCACTATGGAGAACAGTGTAGAGATTCCTTAAAAACCTGGAAATAGAACTGCCTTATGACCCAGCAATCCCACTGCTGGACATACACACCGAGGAAACCAGAATTGAAAGAGACACTTGTACCGCAATGTTCATCGCAGCACTATTTATAATAGCCAGGAAAGGGAAGCAACCTAGATGTCCGTCAGCAGATGAATGGATAAGAAAGCTGTGGTACATATACACAATGGAGTATTACTCAGCCATTAAAAAGAAGACATTTAAGTCAGTTCTAATGAGGTGGATGAAACTGGAGCAGATTATACAGAGTGAAGTAAGCCAGAAAGAAAAACACCAATACAGTATACTAACACAATATATGGAATTTAGAAAGATGGTAATGATTACCCTGTAAGCGAGACAGCAAAAGAGACACAGATGTATAGAACAGTCTTTTAGACTCTGTGGGAGAGGGAGAGGGTGGGATGATTTGGAAGAATGGCAATGAAACATGTATAATATCATATATGAAACGAATCACCAGTCCAGGTTCGATGCATGACACTGGATGCTTGGGGCTGGTGCACTGGGACGACCTAGAGGGATGGTACGGGAAGGAGGAGGGAGGGGAGTTCAGGATGGGGAACACGTGTATACCTGTGGTGGATTCATGTTGATGTATGGCAAGACTAATACAATATTGTAAAGTAATTAACCTCCAACTAAAATAAATAAATTTATATTAAAAAAAAAAAGTACTCTCCCTCCACTGCCAATTCTCATCTTTTAGAACTCAGTTCAAAAGTCAATTCCTAAGAGAAGTCCTCCCTGACCATTCAAATTAATATAAGCACCTATCGGTTGCTTTATTACATCTGTGCTTCATTCCCTTCACTGTGATTATCAGTTTGTGATTCACGATTATTTCCATCTTACATATTGCCTGCCACCCCCACCATCACGTAAGCTGCATGAAAGAGCCTGGCCTTGTTCACTGACACAATCCCAGGGTCCAGTACAACGCTCACTGCACGCTCAGCACATGGCACACACTGCACGCTTAGTAAATGTCTGCTGCATGATAGTCACATACCAAACATTACATATGAACTTTTCACAAATTACATACAGAACATTTAGTACCTAGTAAACTAACTAACTGAAGGCAGGAGGAGAAGGGGACGGCAGAGGATGAGATGACTGGATGGCATCACCGACTCAGTGGACATGAGTTTGAGTAAGCTCTGGGAGTTGGTGATGGACAGGGAGGCCTGGCGTGCTGCAGTGCATGGGGTTGCAAAGAGTTGGACATGACTGAGCGAATGAACTCAACTGAACTGAAACTAACTAACAATAATTAAAGATGATCAAACATAAAGTTAGGAAGAGGGGAAAAATGCCACTTCAACCAACCATTATCAAAACCAATCATTTGTGAATTCCTTTAACAAATTTTCTAATGTTTTTTATTTGCAGATTTTCTTATAGAATTAATCTCAAGCTGGAAATTTATATCTTTTGAAAAGTAAAAATTTGATGTTTGTCCAAGTTGAAATAGTTTTTTCCTAAGAAAATATTTACCAAAATAGATTTCACGAGACTAAATTAGAACCAATCATCTTCATAAATTTTAATTATCAAAGAAATATTCCCTCAAAATAAAATACTAAGCCTGAAAGGTTTCACAAATACTAATAGCCTTTGAAGGAATAAGAAGCGATTTAAATACCAAGAGATACAATTCACGCAGCTCTCGATGTAAAAATCCTATGTAAAATGCTGGCAAAAAGAATCTAGCAGCTCATTAAAACAACAATAAACCACGACTATGTGATCATGCTGGGTTAATTGTAAGAAGAAGTAAGGGTGGCTGAATATTAGGAAATTGAGTAACAGAATAACTGCTCACGATTACTAGGCCAAAAGTAAAAAATCATTATGTCATTTCCACTGGTGCTAACAAGACTTTATAATTCAACAAACATTCTTATTAGAAATCTATAAAATACAAATGGGGAAAATTTTTTTAATGTAATTTAAAACAAAAAAAATTATTTGTGTATGAGAATATGAATACATATTCTTTCTATATGTATGAAATCAATCTAAACACCAGAGTCTCTCTTACCCAGGAAATACTAGTGGAGCAAGAGCTGGTAAATAATTTCCAGCCTGCCACCTGTTTTCATAAAACAATTTTACTGGAACACAGCTATGTAATTGATTACATATTAATTTACATATTCCCATTAATTTACATATTGCCTACAGCTACTTTTACATTGCAACAATAGAACTGAGTAGCTCCAATAGAGACTGACACACAAAGCTGAAAATATTTATGAAGCAGGGCAAAGACTAATAGAGTTTTGCCAAGAAAATGCACTGGTCATAGCAAACACCCTCTTCCAACAACACAANGCGTCTCATCCTCTGTCGTCCCCTTCTCCTCCTGCCCTCAATCCTTCCCAGCATCAGAGCTTTTCCAATGAGTCAACTCTTGGCATGAGGTGGCCAAACATGGCTTTACATTTTCTAAGGCAAGAGCACCAGAATGGGAAATAGCCAAAAGGAAACTCTGTAACCACCAGATAACCAACTTTCATCACTTCTCTTCAGTTGCAAGAGAAAATCATAGGAAAGTAAAATCAAAACTTGATATTACTTCCCTTACTGGTACAGGATTGCTAAAGCCAGTTTATTAATACACTGATATTAAAAAATAAAGGCAGCAATCGTATTGGATTAACTCAAAAGACTAGGACTTGGGATCTGGCTCCAGCATTTATCAGCTCTCTAGTTTTGTAACTACATGTAATTCTATGAACTTAGTTTCCTCATCTGTGAAATGAGGATAACCATGTGCCCTGGGGTTACTGTGAGATTCAAATCAAATGATACAGTTAAGATTACTGTATAAACAATAAAGTAAATTTTTGTTTGTTTGTTTGTTTGTTTTCTTACTGCAGATATCTTCCTAAACAGCACTCTATGCCAGTGCCTTATACCTGCTCAAAAGTCATGACTGCTGCTTGTAACTTCACAAGGATCAAGGATCCAAACATGATAGTCAGCGACCGGGCAGCACTTTGTCAGCGCACAGTCACAGGCAAAGCTGGTAATCAGAGCGAAGAGGTCAGTGTCCACCCGGCAGAGTGCTTCTGAGAACAGGGCCACCCAGCCGGGAACGCAGGCTGAAGTGAAGTGAAGTGAAAGTCGCTCAGTCGTGTCCGACTCTTTGCGATCCCATGGACTATACCTTCCATGGAATTCTCCAGGCCAAAATGCTGAGTGGGTAGCCTTTCCCTTAGCCAGGGGATCATCCCAACATAGGCTGAGCATTCCCAAAAGGAATGATCCCAGTACATCCCTCCTTTGCCAAACTAGTGCCCAAAGCACCTGACATTTTCTACCTCAGTTTCTATTTAGTCCTTCATGGACTCCCCTGTTTATCCTCCAATGTGTGTCCTTGACTTATCTCCCGTGCTAGATACAATGCGACCTCTCCTGATTCTCTCCACAGCCGCACCTTTTTCTCTGGGGTCACACCTGAGAAAACACCCTTCCCAAATCAGCCTGGACCCTGAGCTTCTAGAAACCCAGACCTTATGCCACATTTTTACATAACTCCTATCTGTAGGTGGGCGTGCACGCGTGCATGCTCAAAGAGCATCTGACTCTTTGTGACCTTATGGACTGTAGTCTGTCAGACTCCTCTGTCCCTGGGATTCTCCAGGCAGGAAGAGTAGAGTGGGCAGCCATTTCTTCCTCTAGGGGATCTTACCGACCCAGGGATTGAACCCGCATCTCCTGCATTCCTGCCTTGGCAGGCGGATTCTTTATCACTGGGCCACCTGAAAAATAATCTTTAAATTTTTTCCTAAAGAATAATCCTTAAATTTTTCCTGACCAGTTCCTAGTGATGGATTATAGCCATTTAAACAATGTCTAAAGGATCTGAGAATTTTGCTTTGTGTGTGTGTGTTTAATTTTAATGGTCTCTGAGCATTTCTAAATCTAATTATTAGAAATCTGAGAAAAGAACATGGCCTTTTGGAACTCTGACTGGTTTAGCAGAGGCTGCAAGCCACAGTTTGACTGTAAACATCTCTCTTTGTACTCTCACCTCAAGGTCAACATCTCCCAAATCACACTCATATCCAGGTTATCCAGGTAAAAGAACAAAGGAATTCTGGAAGAAATAGAACAGAGGATCATGGATTTCCATGACGGGAAAGTCTGTCCAAGTCAAAACTAAGCATGTTAAAGTGTAGATGCCTGGAATAATAGGGTTGTGGCCCCCTCTGAGTCCCCTGCTGAGGCCACATGTCATCTATGCCTCCACTCATACATTCTAAAGACAGTGCCACATTCAATAAGAACCACATATTCTAAAGGGGTAATAGAAGCATTTACCTAAGGAATTAGACCAATCAAACACAGACTCAGAAGGAACAAGACAATGATAAAAATGGATTTTGATTTCTAATATTAAAGCTGCATACCAAGAGAATTCAGGAGGAATTTGGCTGAGCCTAGATGGCTAGATTCAGAGAATAAATCAAGTGAAATTAATCTAGGAGACTCTAGAATCCCACAGGCTGATTTATGTTAGTGGTTGTCTTCTTGTTTGTTTTTTTTAACTTATTGCAAAAGCAAAAGGGAGAATCCTTTGAGGATGACAGTGTTATTTGCTCAGTTGTGTCTGACTCTTTGTGACCCATGGATTGTATGTAGCCTGCCAGGCTTTCCCAGTCCGTGGGATTTTCCAGGCTGGAACACTGGAGTGGGTTGAAGTGGGTTGCCATTTCCTTCTCCAGTTGAGGATAACAGAATTACAAAATAGATTCATTCGTTCAACATAGGTTTTATTTGCACTCAATAAACCTAAATAAGTTATAGAAAGTCATACATGTGGGCCAATAGGAAAGTTATTTTAGATAAAGAGATAAGATTAAGTATTCACAACTTTTATAAAAACAATGAAATCCTTATTCTTTATGGGGCTAAAACTTAAATATACACATAAATAGTAATGCATATCCTATGATTAGAAAATTGTCCTTTGTGTTTTCCAGAGTTTTCTGAGAAATTAACTTATTTAAAAAAAAATGCTACTCAAAAGAGGGGTGGGAGGTGAGGGAGACAGGCAGATGCAGAGAAAAAGGAACAAGGATACAGACAAAGAACAGGTTTCACACACTGAGATGGATACAGATAAGAATTTATTGAACTTTTACAATAGGTAGGAACCATATTTCAGAAAAGAGGAATGGGCAGTGATGGTTAGCGTTAAAGGGAAGATAAAGAGGCAAATAATGAGTGGAATGGTTCAGCCAGAACAACATTGTCCAAATTGGGATGTATGGACTCAAACAGGAGACAGGACAGAACAGAGTTAAGGCCAAATTGAGGAGAAACTTAACATCCACATTAAAGAGTTTAGGCGATAGGTAATGGCTGACCTCCGGGAGCTGACTGTGGCTCAGATAATGAACTCCTGATTGCCAAATTCAGACTTAAAT
Organism: Aepyceros melampus; assembly: GCA_006408695.1. NCBI lineage: Eukaryota > Metazoa > Chordata > Mammalia > Artiodactyla > Bovidae > Aepyceros > Aepyceros melampus. The sequence goes on along the minus strand of SJXQ01001899.1, from coordinate 383,466 downwards.
TGAAGAAAGTGGGCAACACCACTAGACCATTCAGGTATGACCTAAATCAAANAAATCAGATTGATTATATTCTTTGCAGCCAAAGATGGAGAAGCTCTATACAGTCAACAAAGACAAGACCGGGAGCTGACTGACTGTGGCTCTGATCATGAACTCCTTATTGCCAAATTCAGACTTAAATTGAAGAAAGTGGGCAACACCACTAGACCATTCTGGTATGACCTAAATCAAATCCCTTATGATTATACAGTGGAAGTGAGAAATAGATTTAAGGGTCTAGATCTGATAGATAGAGTGCCTGATGAACTATGGAATGAGGTTCGTGACATTGTACAAGAGACAGGGATCAAGACCATCCCCATGGCAAAGAAATGCAAAAAAGCAAAATGGCTGTCTGAGGAGGCCTTACAAATAGCTGTGAAAAGAAGAGAGGCGAAAAGCAAAGGAGAAAAGGAAAGATATAAGCATCTGAATGCAGAGTTCCAAAGAACAGCAAGAAAAGATAAGAAAGCCTTCTTCAGCGATCACCTAGACAGTGTATTAAAAAGTAGAGACATTACTTTATCAACAAAGGTCCATCTAGTTAAAGCTATGGTTTTTCCAGTAGTCATTATAGATGTGAGAGCTGGACATAAAGAAGGCTGAGCACTGAAGTGTTGATGCTTTTGAGCTGTGGTGTTGGAGAATACTCTTGCGAGTCCCTTGACCTGTAAGGAGATCAAATCAATCAATCCTAAAAGAAATCAATCCTGAATATTTATTAGAAAGACTGACACTGAAGCTGAAACTCTAATACTTTGGCCATTTGATGTGAAGAACTGACTCATTAGAAAAGACCTTGATACTGGGAAATATTGAAAGAAGGAAGAGAGGGGATGACAGAGGATGAGATGGTTGGATGAGAGCACCAACTCAACGGACATGAGTTTGAGCAAGCTCTGGGAAATGGTGAAGCACAGGCAAGCCTGGCATGCTGCAGTCCATGGGTTCACAAGTCAGACACGACTGAGCAACTGAACAATAATCTCTCCCATCTGGTGAATGTGTAGACACTGAGGGATCTGGGATGTTAGTTTAAGGAAGTTCCCCATGAAAATGAGGGGTGGGCAACAAATGAGGTCATACCATCTTCCCACCAGGGTAAGGCAGGAGGGATATGACAGCAAATGATAAACATGCAGCAAACATTTATTAAGTACCTACTATGTGCTAGGCTTTGGACTATACAAAACAAAGACATTGACCCTGCCCTTACAAGCTCACAGTCTAGCTGAAACAGATGAACAATCATAAATACAATGGCAAAGCACCAGAGAGGCATTATGGAAGAAAGGACTTTTGTAAGAATCGAAGCACATCTAACTAATCCTTATGTTGATGAGTGCCAGTGAAAATGTAGTTCATAGATGGGCTGAGAGGTTGAGGGGTGATGCATCACAACGTGGACAGGTTGGACTGGAAAGAAGCAATCACGGCCCCCGATGGCAGAGAGATGGGTGTGATGGACACCATGAGAGGTACACAGGAGGAAGGATGGGCTCTTGGAAAAAGACATCTTATTCTTGGACTCACAACTCCCAAAACCTGTGGCACTGACGAGTGGCAACGCTTTTAGTTTGGCAGGTTTGGTGGCAAAGACAATGCTGTTGTTCTCATCAGCTGATACCTCTTCCTGGGCCTCCAGGGAAGAAGTACTCTCGTTGCCTTAGTTGTGGGATGCATCCACATGTCTGAGTTCTGGCCTGAAGCTGTGAGTTGCCCTGATGGCAGCCTCTGCAGTCAACTGCTTGAGCTGCCATAACACAGTAGCATATACTGGGCAGTTTAAACTACAGAAGTCAATTTTCTCTCCTTCCTGGAGGTTGGAGTCCAAGATCAAGGTGTAAACAAGGTTGATCCCCTGTGGCCTGTCTCCTTGTCTTGCCAATGGCCTCTCTCCTTGTCTTGCCAAATTTACCAATGCCCATCTTTGTGTCCTCACATGGTCATGCCTCAGCATGTGTCTGTGTCCTTATCTCCTCTTCTTATTAGAACACCACTGTTTTTGAATTAAGGCCTACTCATACATCTTCAGGCTTCCCTGGTGGCTCAGAAGGTAAAGAATCTGCCTGAAATGCAGGAGACCAGGGTTTGATCTCTGAGTCAAGAAGATCCCCTGGAAAAAGGAATGCCTACCCACTCCAATATTCTTGCCAGGAGAATTTTATGGACAGAGGAGCCTGGTGGGCTACAGTTCATGGGGTCACATAGTCAGACACTACTGAGGGACTAACACATAATGACTTCATTTTAGGTTAATTTCTCTCCCTCTGTCTTTCTACTACAAATCCTTGTTGGTTGTCTTTGTCATCCTGCTTATTTAACTTCTATGCAGAGTACATCATGAGAAATGCTGGACTGGAAGAAACACAAACTGGAATCAAGACTGCTGGGAGAAATATCAATAACCTCAGATATGCAGATGACACCACCCTTATGGCAGAAAGTGAAGAGAACTAAAAAGCCTCTTGATGAAAGTGAAAGAGGAGAGTGAAAAAGTTTTCTATGCAGAGTACATCATGAGAAATGCTGGACTGGAAGAAACACAAACTGGAATCAAGACTGCTGGGAGAAATATCAATAACCTCAGATATGCAGATGACACCACCCTTATGGCAGAAAGTGAAGACGAACTAAAAAGCCTCTTGATGAAAGTGAAAGAGGAGAGTGAAAAAGTTGGCTTAAAGCTCAACATTCAGAAAATGAAGATCATGGCATCTGGTCCCATCTCTTCATGGGAAATAGATGAGGAAACAGTGGAAACAGTGTCAGACTTTATTTTTCTGGGCTCCAAAATCACTGCGGATGGTGACTGCAGCCATGAAATTAAAAGACGCTTACTCCCTGGAAGAAAAGTTATGAGCAACCTAGATAGCATATTCAAAAGCAGAGACATTACTTTGCCGACTAAGATCCGTCTAGTCAAGGCTATGGTTTTTCCTGTGGTCATGTATGGATGTGAGAATTGGACTGTGAAGAAGGCTGAGTGCCGAAGAATTGATGCTTTTGAAGTGTGGTGTTGGAGAAGACTCTTGAGAGTCCCTTGGACTGCAAAGAGATCCAACCAGTCCATTCTGAAGGAGATCAACCCTGGGATTTCTTTGGAAGGAATGATGCTAAAGCTGAAACTCCAATACTTTGGCCACCTCATGCAAAGAGTTGACTCATTGTAAAAGACCCTGATGCTGGGAGGGATTGGGAGCAGGAGGAGAAGGGGACGACAGAGGATGAGATGGCTGGATGGTATCACTGACTTGATGGACGTGAATCTGAGTGAACTCCAGGGTTGGTGATGGACAGGGAGGCCTGGCATGCTGCGATTCATGGGGTTGCAAATAGTCGGACATGACTGAGTGACTGAACTGAACTGAACTGATACATGTTATTATCAAATTCCCAATCTATCCACCCCCTGCCTTTTCCCCCTAGTAACCATAAGTTCATTCTCTAGGTAAGTTAGACAGAAAAGACAAATACCATGATATCACTTATATTCAGTATCTAAAAAATAACACAAGTGAACTTATTTACAAAACAGAGTCAAACTAAAAGCCTCTTTAAAAGCCCTACTTCCAAATACAGCCATATTCTGAAATAGTGGGGTTAGGACTTCAGCATATAAAATTTGCCATTTGTGGAACATACAGTTCAGCACATAACAACCATTTTCTGGTTTGACTTAAAATATCTTGCTTGATCATCTAGCCCTGTCATCCACTGCTGTGGTGAATTTGAAGAATACTGTTACAAATAGCACTCTATAAGATGAAAAAGTGTATCAGGCATGCACAGTTTCATAGTCTTTATTGGGTTAACTGACAGTGATGTTTTTGTCTGTTGTTTTTTTTCTTACTGTAGTCTAGCTTAGGCTGCCTGCCTTATAGAGTTGTACACATCTATAACTCAGAAGCTGCCTGGGTTGAATTACAGATCTGAGTGTCCTCAATAATACAAATGAAAATTAAGCCCATTGGAGTAGATGGAATTAGCCATCCAACGATCACTGCAACAGAGGTGAGGAGAAGAGGGTATTTTGAAAGAGAGTGAATGTTCCAGAGTGCCAGGTTCCGCTTGAGCAAGACTGAGAATTGAACTGCAGCCTTCACGAAATTCGTGTTTGGCAAGTGCAGCTTCAGTGAGGAGACAAGAGTGGCAGCCAGATTTCTGACGCTTAAGCTTGGATTGGAAGGTTGAGAGGAAGGCAGAAGAAAGGAAGCAACTCATGGAAAAGAGTGATAGCAGAGGACAGATACTTATGGAAATGATGGAGAAAAAAAAATGTGAGTCCAGGGGATTTTATTTAAGGTTAAACTTTCTCAACTTGTGCTGAAACGTTGATGAGAAGAGGCTTGGTTAAAAACATAGAAGAGTGGGACTAATTAGAGATTAAACTCCTTGAGAAAGTGGAAGTAGAGAGAAAATAAAAGCCAGAAAATGAATGGAGGGATTAATTTTAACCCTGTAAACAGCCACTTCTTTCAATGAATTAAGAGCAGGAACAAAGGGAGAAGAGGGTGTGGGTGGGGGAACAGGGCTTGCAGAGGTGGTGATAGGAGAGGGAGTTCCCATCCCCTGATCTATTCCACATATCGTCATCAGTCATCTATTCAGTCCCATCTCACCTTGACGATGAGGTGAGAGAGCAGGGGCTGATAAAGGAGGGGGCAGGCAGGAACTGCAGGTCAGGTGATGAGTCCCAAGATGCCAAGATTTGCATTTATCTCCCTGATGTAGGATTATCTACATTGAGTCCAGATGAGGAAGTTAAAGAGGTGACACCAAACAAGTCTCCAGCTCACACTGGGAGTCAGGAGTATCCTTGTCTTCTAGACTGGGTTCTGTGTCTCTAAAACCTAATGGTATTCCAGACACTCAGAGGCAGATAGAAGCCCAGAGTGTGAGGCCACCCTAGACAGAATGGCTCCTTCTGCTTCTTCAACCATCACTCATCCCAGACTGAGACCTTTTTGCGGTTACTGTCCCTCTCTTTCCTCATTGCCACCACCTGGTCTATCCACTAGGCTTCTTGCACTTTTAACACTGCTCTGAGAAGGATGAGGGAGGTCTCTGTTTGGGGAGATGAAGGAGGAAGGAATATGATCCAGGTGGATGGGTATTGGCACTGAAGGTAAGGGGCTGTGTGTGCCTGTGAACTGCCAAGACTGCCCACCCCCAGTTCCTTCTCCTTTTTCATTTTCCTGCCAACCCTTCCAGCTTGACAGAGGTGGTCTCAGTATTTACATGCTACAAATGCACCTAAGAGCAGGTATCTACCTGGCTTTGTTCAAGATGGCTGTTATGGGCTGAAATATTTGTGTGCCAACAAATTAATATGTTGATGTCCTAACCCCTGAGATAGTGGAATTTGCAGATATAATCTTTAGGAGGTGTTGATGCAAAACTAATCAGTCGATCTAAGAAAGAATTGGAAAATTTTATTTGAGCCAAATTTAAGGATTATAATCCAGGAAGAGCATCTCAGAAAGCTTTGAGAACCCTTAGAAGTCAGGAAACAGTTATACATATTTTTTGAGACAGAGAGCTCAGCATTATTAAATCACATTATTGACAGTTTGCACAATCTAGATCTAAGACTCACTGTGGCTCCTTACATGATCAAGAAGGAATGTTATATTTTAAGGCATTATCCTTTGTTAAAACTTTTTATTTTGTATTGTGGTATAACTGATTAACAATGTTGTGATAGTTTCAGATGAAAAGCAATGGGAGTTTTGGGGGGAATGGATGCATACATATGTATGGCTGAGTCCTTTTGCTGTTCACCTGAAAATGTATTATCTTTTGGTGCTGGGAGAACGTTGCTCTTTATGGAAGAGCAGGTATTTCTGCCAGTGTGGGAGGTTGGTCAAATCTAATGCAGATACCTGATGCATAGTAGAGAGAAGGAAAAAAGGCTGAAGGGCAGAGGAAATGTTTTAGGTTTAAATTTTTCTTGTTTTGCCATAAAATGTGAATCTTATTTCATAGAAATGATGATGTTTAGATGAGATCATGACTGTGGGGTTCCCATGATGCGAATAGCTCTCTTATTAAAAAAAAAAAAAAAAAGACACCAGAGATAGGGAGACACAGCTGGAACGCAGCCATCTGCAAACCAGGAAGAGAAACCTCACCAGGACCAGACCAAGTGGACCCTCGTCATGCTCACCCAGCCTCCGGATCTGTGAGAAATAAAGGTCTGATGTTTGAACTGCCCACTCTATGGTATTTTGTTATTCTGTTATGGAAGTTTGAGATGACTACTACTATTGTTGAAAATTTTAAAATTATAAATCTAAAGCAAGAGAACTCCAAGTGTTTGATTATGTCTTTATTATCTTTCTTATCAGTGGTGAGATTTCAATGCTTGCAGTATTACTTTTTCTTTCACTATATTCTTTTTTTTTTTTTTTGCACCCTGCAAATATCCTACCACAAGCATGCATTTTAAATACAAAAAAAAATCAATATTTTCATATACTGTTTAATAACTTAGCAAACAGGGAAAGATTTACCTATACTGAGCATCGAGAGTGGTATTGCTTCTGAAATTGAGCACTAATTTTAGAGCTAAATATGTTGGTAGTTAAGCTGAAAATGAAGATTTTTACATATCATAGAATTTGTCTGATAAAGGGATGCATAAGCATGCTGCTGGAGAGAAACTTGACACTACCTTCCAGAAGAATGACATAAATCCTGATAAGAGATAACGGTTAACATAACAAGTGATGTCTGACTATTGCTGTGAGGAAGAAATAAAAATATTTTTCAAATGGACATTGCTTCTATTTCCCTTCAGTGAAAGCTGAGGAGCTAGTGTATATCAGGACATTTCACACAAATTATAAATGTGTTATAAGCTCCAAGTAAAATGTTTTCTAAAGGTCTAACGTTACCCATGGACGAACCATGAAAAACTAGAAGAATGAACACTTAACACTGACGATCTCTCTGAAAACATCAAAAGCCCCAGGTGAGTAATTTTTAGAGAAAGCTATATATATTGCAGGAAGAAAATTCTGGAAATTGGCCAAACAGGAAGCAAGCTTCCTCCGCTAGACTCCACATGAATAAAGCCAGACAATCAGAGCACTCAAGTCCTCTCAATTTATTCCTCAAGGTTTGCTGAAAGAATTCCAGGGCAGAAAGCTGTGACTTTGGCTTCATCCTTGTGGGATGCCCACAGGTACACTGGTCAGGGATACAGCTCTCTGTGCCCAGGTAGAGCTCTTGGGACTTGCTTCCAGAGCAGTATGTTCTTTGTTCTGTATTGATGAGATTGCTCAGAAGAGGACCATCCAGAAAGAAGTGGAGGCCTGTGGCTGACCCAACCCAACTTGTGCCCCCTTTTTTGGACTGAAAAAAGACATGCCTCCTGGCCTTGAATAAATGCAGTTTTTCAGAAGGACTTGAATATTTGTGGATCCCTGAGGAGAACCCTCCCTTCTCCCTTGACCAGAGGCAGGAACTCTGTGAAAAAGTGCAGCAGAAGCTTTGGGGCTTATCAGAACTGAGTCATTGCTCTAACTCTTCTCTGTTAGCTCTGTGGCTTTGGGCAAGCTTCTTCACTGTTCTTTCCTTTAGCTTTCTCAAAAGTAAAAGAGGAGAATGGAATACTCTGAAGCAAAGGAAAAGATGTAAAGTTTCCAGCACAGTGCCTGTTCGTAGTGATGCCTCCTAAGGCCCACTTGACTTCGCATTGCAGAATGTCTGGATCTAGGTGAGTGATCACACCATCATGGTGTTTGGTTCACTGAGATCTTTTTTTGTATAGGTCTGTGTATTCTTACCACCTCTTGTTAATATCTTCTGTTCTGTTAGGTCCATACCATTTCTGTCTTTATTGTGCACTTTGTTGCATGAAATATTCCCTTGGTATCTCTAATTTTCTTGAAGAGATCTCTAGTCTTTCCCATTCTATTGTTTTCCTCTATTTCTTCTCATTGTTCACTTAGGAAGCCTTTCTTGTCTCTCCCTGCTATTCTTTGGAAACCTGGGGCAGTCATGTTCACCAGCTCAAAATGGCCCCAGTAGAGGGTCTCTTGACAATGTCCAGAGAAGCAGAAGAGGCTGGAAAAACTTAGGTTCAAAAATGGTTTCCAGAAATCAAGCACTATTTGGTTTATTAGTGAGAGGTTTGGACTATGGAATTATGAGGCTATCCTTCGAGTCTGTCTGTGTTGGTTGGGCATTAGGGGTCAATCAGGTAGGGTGATGATGGGATTGAAGAGGTTCATAGATAATTATCTGGAGCTGTGAGAAATTTTCTTTTCAACTGGGATTCACAGCAAACAATTCCTCAGAGGCCAGAGACTCGACACCTACCCTCTCAGGTCTGAAGGACACAGGACATCTGGAGACAGATAAAACCCCAGGAAAATCTAGGCTTCCTCTCCAAAACTATAAACCCTGGTTGGAATGGCTGAAGCCAGTGGCTAAACATTTATTTCTCATTCACTTCTAGCCAAGGAGGTTAGGAGTGGGCGGCAAACTTGAAGAAAATGAAAGGAGAAAGCAAATTTTCTTCTGACAGGATGGAGAAGGAAGATGTGCCCAGGAAAAGATTTATTTCCTCAAGTAAACATAACCCAGAGTATTTTTCTTATAGGTCATATTCATTTACCAGGGCTTAGAAAACCATTCCCTGTCATTATCCTCACAAGATAAGTCACTCTCAGAACTTCTTTATCAAGACCAGATAAGGATCAGGAAAAATGCTCTGGAAAGAATACAAGAATACGAGATATTTTGCCTCCAAGTCTGGGAAGTTGTCATCTTCATATGAATGGCTTAAATCACCTGGCTAATGAGCTTATTCTTAATTTCCTACAACAATGGCAGTTTCCACCAGATTTTATCAACCCGACATGGGACTCATAACAAGATTGTGAATGCTCTCTAGTCCATTATTTCTATCAGCACCACTGATTTATTTATTACTCTTGAAGGCATCACTGTTTCTCTAATTTCTCTGGGAGTGGAGAGGGTGACGGCGGGAAGAAATTCCACCAGCGGATTCTATGTCCACCGAGATTTCTTACAGGGTGTCTTTTCTTCATTTCAGCTGGTGCCTTCTTAAGCTATAGCAGCAGCGCCAGTCTCCCCACTGACATCCCCATCAACGACGGCAAAACTCTGAGCCTCTCCTTGAAACATTCTTGATCAAAAAATGATTTTGATCATCTTTCTTGTTATTTTTAAAGTATCTTTATTTTTTCTTTTCTTTTTTTTTTTTTTTTGCCACCCTGCATGGCATGTAAGATTTTAGCTTCCCAACCAGAAATCAAGCCAAAACACCCTGCATTGGAAACATGGAGCCTTAACTAGTGGACCTCCAGGGAAGTCCCTTTCCTTGAGTTTTACATTAAAGTTGTCTTATAAAAGGCTTCCCAGATAGTTCAGTGGTAAAGAATCTGCCTGCCAATGAAGAAGACTTGGTTCAATCCCTGAAGAAGGAAATGGCAATCCACTCCAGTAGTCTTACCTGGAAAATCCCATGGACAGAGGAGTCTGGCAGGCTACAATCCAGGGGATTGCAAAGAGTCAGATATGACTGAGCATGGACACACTACTACTGTCTTATAAAAAACGATGATGATAATAGTAGCTGTAGACAAAAGATGACACTAGTGGAAATTAACTCTCGAACTTCCTCAAATCTACACACTCTCTCCATCCTTAGTTACAGCCTTGAATCAGCTTGGAAAAGGGGTTTGCTGTTCACCACCCTATGATTTCTTAAAATTCCAAATACCAAGGAGGTAAAAGCTGGCCAAGTGGCATCTAGTATTAGTTGTACTCAGACATTAAAAGCAAAATTCGTGATTTCACTCTGGATGAGTTCCTACCTGCACAGCTGTTGTTTTTGCTGTTCAGTTGCTCAGTCTGTTCCACTCTTTGAGCCTCCATGGACTGTAGCACGTCAGGCTCCTCTGTCCTTCACTATCCCCCAGAGTTTGCTTAAATTCATGTCCACTGAGTCAGTGATGATGCTATCTAACCATTTCATCCTCTGCTGCCTCTTTCTCCTTTTACCTTCAATCTTTCCTAGAATCAGGGTTTTTTCCAGTTAGTCGACTCTTTGCATCAGATAACTAAAGTATTGGAGCTTTAGCATCAGACCTTTCAATAAAAGTTCAGGATTGATTTCCTTTTGCCTGTATACTGTGACCCCAATGAGCCCTGGAGATTCTTTCTGGGACTTCTCATTCAAGGATCTGGGGAAGAGGACATGGTCTAGCTAGATATTTGGATGAAAAAGTACATCTTTCGAGTGTACCCTATTCCTTCAAGACTGATCTGACCTTAGCACTCAGGAAGACTCCTTGATTAATCCCACATGACTTCACCTCTGACCACCCTTGTATACACTCCCACCCCATCCAACATTTAATTTGCTGGCCCAGTATGTTACAATTTGGATACTCCTCAGCATCCAGGCACTTATGAAGTCTGGGTATGGAGTCACCTGACTCCAAGTCCAGGGATTTGGATTGATGTGGGCATGGATGTGGTCCAGACATTTGCATTTTTAATATTTTCCATGGGATTCCACCATTGAGCAAGGACAAGACCCCCACGGCTGTGTGTGCTGCACACTACGTTCACTACTACCTCCAGGAATTCAGATTCACATCATCCGTGTGGAGCTTGCAGTGGGACTTCTAATATCTTCCCAGGTGATTCTATTACAGAGGTTGTTGGAGAGTCCCCAACTCGGACTTAACCAGTTTTGCGATTGGGTGTTCACAGAACATATTATGTCATGAGCAGGCTTGCTTCCTTCTTTCTAGGAAGAGGAAAGAAAGGACTGAAAACTTCAAGGGAAGAGAAAACTCTTCCTCACTGCCTTTCTAGGTTCTCCAGCTGTGAAACAGACCAACACAAGGCAGAGCAACAAAAACAAAGGGCAAGCAGATGTTTGGTAACACACTTATCACCCGTACTCACAGGGGCACCCAGTGATGAGTAACCCCAATGGTGCTTAGAACGTGGGATTATCTAAAATCTTAGCAGTAAAACAGTGAATTTAGAGAAAAGTGACAAGACAAAGGAAAAGGATTCTGAGTTTCTAAGATGGCAAATTGTGGGAAAATAAATATATGGGGAATTAATGGAAGTCAAGAGGCAGTGAATGAAGGGTGTTATGTAGGTCCCTCTGGCGCTGTCTCTGGTGCTGATCCGGGTCAAGAATTGACTCCAGCGATTAAGGCCGTGTCCTTTCTTGTAGAGAGAGAACACCTTCACAAATGTAAGATTTGCTTTTAGGCAAATACAAGGAGGGCAGAGAGCTTTCCTTATATTTGTTTCCTCTCTATTGGCTCAAAATAATCCTTCTGCCAAATCAGTGCTTGTGGAGCTGGCATATTTTGCTTCCCTTCATTATGTTCAATGGTTCATCCTTCTTTTCCCAAGATCCCAATGCAGTGGAACGTCCATACCTAAGATATTCATCTGATAGTCATCTCCCCTAGGCCAGATCCAAGTTTCAGGGGACCTCATGCTTATTCAAATTGAGGACAGATCTTCTTTAAGAAAGAATCCCACATTATAGACAGAAATATAGATTTAAGGGCTGTCATGCAGCTGTGAGGTGCTCTCAGGTTCACGGTAAATGAAGATCTGCTGCCCCCCAGATGGGGTGCTGGTATTTCTAACAGCCTTTGGCTACCTCTGCAGATGAACTTTCTTATTTTGATGTGTCTACTGTGTGAGGAACAAGGCTGTTTTCTCCACGTCTAGGGGCTGTTCTCAACCCTGGCATTACATGAGGAGATATTTCTTCTCAAGTCACAAGCAGAGGAGAGCTTGGGAGAAAAGGTCATTTGTTCCCCCAGAGCATGAACCCAGCTCAGGGAAAGGCATCAGCCTTAATATATGGAATGCATTTTGCCAAGACCGTGACAGTCATTAGAAATGGGCCTTTGGTGCATTATCCCAGAGTCATCCTGGTGAAGTATGTGTCCTCCAAGTAGACAGAAAACATTAGAGCGCCCTGAGCTGAATTGGTCAGCCGAAAACACTGGAGTGCTTTATCCTTGGAAGGAAATGAAGCCATTTATTGGAGGACAGAAGTTCAGTGTAATAGTTAAAGCAATCTGACATTTCCATAAATTAATAAAATACGTATGCTTGGCATAATTCAATGTGTAGAAGCATAGATCTCTCTCCACTCTGAAGTCCAGAAGGAGAATTCTGGGCAGTGGGAAGAGACAAACCCTCGGGGACAATGACATCAGACCTGTGCTGAGGGCTGGGTGATGAGCTTGCCTAGTAGGAACCCAACACACGTGCACACACTCACTCACAGTCACTCAAACTCACATAAACATACATACATGCATTTTCAGGACTCACCTCAGATCTGGGCTATCATCCTTGCTTATCTGTGACCTCTCACAAACAGGTACATTTTTGTGAATCCTTTAATTCCCAGCACTTCCCTGGTGGTTCAGAGGTTAAAGCGTCTGTCTGCAATGCAGGAGACCCAGGTTTGATCCCTGGGTTGAGAAGATCCCTTGGAGAAGGAAATGGCAACCCACTCCAGTATTCTTGCCTGGAGAATCCCATGGAAGGAGGAGCCTAGTAGGCTACAGTCCATGGGGTTGCAAAGAATCAGACATGACAGCTATTTCACTTCACTTCACTTCACTTAACAAAGAGCCTGGGGACAGAATCAGCACTCCAGGTACCCTCTGCATGAGTGAATGGACAATAATGGAACCAACATTATAAGGGTTACATAAAATTATTTATTTATTTATTTTTGCTGTTGTTGTTGAATCACCAAGTCATGTCTGGCTGACTGTCTTTCACCATCTCCTGGAGTTTGTCCTTCACCAGGCTTCCCTGTCCTTCACCATCTCCTAGAGTTTGCCCAAGTTCATGTCCAGAATTGGTGATTCTATCCAGCCACTTCATCTTCTGTCACCCTCTTCTTCTTCTACCTTCATCTTTTTAATATTTATTCATTTATTTAGGATTTCCCAGGTGGCACTAGTGGTAAAGAACCTGACTGACAATGCAGGAGACATAAAAGACATGGGTTCAATCCCTAGGTTGGGGAGATACCCTGGAGAAGGAAATGGCAACCCACCCCAGTATTCTTGCTGAGAGAATCTCGTGCACAGAGGAGCTGGTTGGGCTAATGCCCACAGGATCGCAAAGAGTCAGACACAACTGAAGTGACTTAGCACTTGGCTGCATCAGATCTTAGTTGCGGCACAGGGCATTTTCTTGAGCTGTGTAGGATCTTCCACTGCCATGAGAAGGTTTCTCTAGCTATGGTGCAGGGGCTTCTCTAGAGCTGTAGCCCTGGGGCTCCAGAGCACATGGGTTCAGAAATTATGGTGCATGTATTTTGATGCCCTGTAGCATGTGGGATCTTAATTCCCTGACCAGGGATTGAAATCTGTCTCTCCTGCATTGAAAGGTGGATACTTAATCACTGGACTGCCAGGGAAGTCCTGAAATAATTTCCTTAACATACTTGGTGTGGTGCCTTCCCATAATAAGCATTCTATAAGGGCCAGTTGTCACTGTTTACCCAATGGTTAGCTCTTATGAAAAAGACATGAGGTCAAACTACCCCATTCATATAAAACATTTTGCTTTGTCTTCATACTTGTCCCACATGTTCACAGGCAACATTTTTGCAGTGAAGATAGTTTTGGTTTGGGTCAGCATCATCATACTCTCATCTCCCCTGGAAGAAGTCCAGAGCATCAGGTAAATTTAGGACTCCCCAGGGAGAGGCTGGGATGATGATCAAAGGGAAAATGCTGCATCCAAGCCCAGCCAGAGTGAAATAGATTACAGTGATGTCTTAAACTATCCCACAAGCAAATTATACGCAGATTCCGCTCCACAGTTCAAGTAGGGTAAGGTGGCTAGCACAGCCTAGTACAAACAAACCATTTTAATAAGCAATCACAACAAAATTAATGATGCTGACAGGTAGCAAAGTGTCTTCATTGTTTTTCGCAGGTGTAGGCACAATTAGATGTTGAATTAGGTCAGGGGCCTGAGCTGGCAGGGGCAGAAAGTGCCAGGCCAGTTCTGGACACCAACTAGCCTAGGCTTCTCGTGTTAGTTGCTCAGTTATGTCCAAGTCTTAGCAACCCCTAGCAAGCCTGCCAGGCTCCTCTGTCCAGGGAATTTTCCAGGCAAGAGTACTGGAGTGGGTAGCCATTCTGTTCTCCAGGGGGTCTTCCCCACCCAGGGATCCAACCTTCATGTCCTGCATGGCAGGCAGGTTCTTTGCCATCTGAGCTACCAGGAAAGCTGCTTTAAGGCCACAGTGATATTGTCAGCTGGATGTCAGGCCCCCTTGCTTTCAGGTGGGTGGTTAGAACCTCAGCCTGGCGTGCGTTTACCCAGGATGAGGCTTCCTTGTATTCCACAACCCCAGATGTTTTCCTGCTGCCAAGAACACTGGAAAGGACCTCAAGCATTCTGCAGATTCTGAAGCAGGTGACTTTTAAGAAAGGATGACGTACAAGAGTATGTCTTCCATCATGTGGAGAAACCCATTCTCTTGGTAGTGAAAAGAAAGCTTTCTGGTGAGTTGAGGCTGAATAGGATAGGCCAAATGACCCACTAACAATTTTGGCTTAATGGACAGAACATGACTCCTGTTTTTTTGGTAATATTTATGGTGGCTTAGATGATAAAGAATCCACCTACATTGCAAAGCTACCCCGGTTCAATTCCTGGGTATGGAGGACCCTCTGGAGAAGGGAAAGGCTACCTACTCTAGTATTCTTGCCTTGGAAATCCCGAGAAACGGAGGAGCCTGGCAGGCTATGGTCCGTGGGGTCACAAAGAGTCAGAAACTTCTGAGCTACTAACACTTTCATTTATTTCCTTGGCTGTGCCAGGTCTTAGTTGTGGCACTCGGAATCTTTAGTTGGGGCATGCAAACTCTTTAGTTACAGTGGATAGGATCCAGTTCCCAGGACTGAACCTGGGCCCCCGTGTTGGGAGTTCTGAGTCTTGCCACTGGACCATCAAGGAAGTCCCAGAAAGTGACTCTTGTTAGCCAGATTGTTCATAGAATGTTAGAAGATCCTGGCTTTTTCCTTTATCCTCAGATCTTTCCCCCCAAACCAGCAGTTTTCTCAGTTAGAGTTAAAGTTAGAATTTTGATTCCCAAAACACCAGGACAGTGTTTTAGAAACAGGAGGTGGGAGGGCACCCAGTGTATATGAGAGCACAGCAGCATTTCAGGAGGGAATTCTCTCCTTTTCCCTCAACCCCACATGACCCCAAGTGGGATGGTCCATCTGATGCTGGTTTGGCTTCACCACCTTTGCATCCCACATCCCACCTGAACAGAGGCCTGGCCTAATGCTTGGCACCTTCAGAAGACAGTCAGAAGGACTGAAAACATAATACCTTTTCTCTTTTCATTTTGCATTGACTTTCAGAGTTCATGTTGCTTAATTCCATTTAAGCTTGAAATATTACTTGGTGTTCAAAGGAGTTCATTTAGTTGGAGAATGTGACTTGATCTGAACATAACACAAATGGCCTCATAGCACAAGCAGACTAGGAGTCACAGTCCTGCAGTGGGTTTGGCCCCTTGGCTCAGCATGGCTGTGGACAGGGAGAGGGTGAATAGGGCCCAGACCACCCCCTCCCATCTCCTGCACATCGGCTTCTGCTTAAACCTCCTGGGAAGAAAGAGTGTCTGTGCCAGCACAGAGTTTGGATAGCTGTTCTGCTTGTTGCAGGACAGGATGAGCTATCAAGCCTGGGTCCCCACAGGACGCTGCTCTCTGCACGTGAGAGTACCCATCCACGGAGGGAGCCTGGATCTGAGGAACTCCTCAGGAAGATGAAGGGCTCAGCCCTAATGATGCCTGAAGCTAGGCAGACACCTCCTGGGAGCTGGGTGGCACGGATGTTCCAGGGGGAACAATGTGAGGGTATGGCACTGGAATCAGAATATCCTGGGTTCATCCTGCCTCTGATGTTCAAGGCCAATCACCATATAATCTTGGAGTCAGGGACAGTCCCACTTCGGCATAACTTTCATCATCTGCAAAACAGAATGAAAACTATAAAACATGCAATCTCACTTAAGGAATAGGAGTTAATGCCAATGGACGTCAGCTCCACTGGGGAGACCAATAACAGGAATAGTCATTTCTGCAGTCAGACTGCAGAAGGTATCCATCTCTTTGGTCCTACTCTTTCTCAGTGGATAACAGTGTCAAGGGCATCCGTCACTGGGCGCGATTTCCAACAGGGAGATGAGACCTATACTCTTCCTATGTACAGGTCTTAAGCGAAGCTGAGGCGCAAATGCAGCAGCTCTTCAGAGTCTCATTCTTAGATTCCATTGTAAATCCCTGTCACAGCATTTTCTCTCATTGTGTGCATTAAGCAGAATCTGTGTTCATTAAGCATGTTGTCATCACCTGCCATCTGAAGCTGATTCAGCCATTAGCAGCTTCTCTGCATTTCTATAAATATTTAAACCACGGATACCTGGTAATCACCTTATTGTAAAATTAGGAAAGATCAGAGGACATTGATTCACTCTTGTTATTAAAAAACCAGCTTGATCTTTAGTGCTGAAATGTTTCTTGCTACCAGGAGACAAAATACGAGTAAGCAGATTCGAAAGAGCATGTGAGTTTTTTTCTTTTGTTTTATCTTAAGCCAAATAAATCATTTGAATGCTTGCAACTCTCACATGGATTGTCCTGTGTCTTCCTGGCTGTCCTTATTGTTGTTGTTTTTCAGTCGCTAAGTCATATCAGACTCTTTGAGACTCTTTGGAATACAGCACTCCAGGCCCTTCTGTCTTCCACTATCTCCTGAAGTTTGTTCAAATTCATATCCAGTGAGTTGGTGATACTACCTAACCATTTCATCTTCTGCTGCCCTCTTCTCCTTTTGCCTTCAATCTTTCCCAGCAGCAGGGTCTTTTCTAATAAATGCTATTCCTGGCCAAACTTGGGGACAATTCCAAGTTGCCTCCTTGGATATATCTCAACTCTCGAACTCAGCTACGAAGCCGCCAAGGAGGGACACCCCAATGGATCATGCTGACCACAGTCTCCTATCCTTAGATTTGCTGATTGGGCATTCTGGGAGATAACAGCCTTCTTGGAAAAGATAGTGATATTTTGCCAGGCAGACTAAGTGTGTTTCTGGCTAAGCGAAAATACAGAGGATTTTTTTTTTTTTTTTTAAAAGAATCCAGCTGAGACCAATGGATTGGATGTGGCCAATCACCATCCACATCTTCCCACGAGAAACATCAACTGTTCCCACCTCTGGTTCTGGGATCAAGAATTAGCCTCCTGGTCATTCCCAGCATCACATCCCTGGGAGTCACCACCAGGTAATGGGATGCATGGTGAAGTCTGTTTTTGATCCTGGATCTTAACTATGCTTCTTTTAATTAGAAGGGGATATCTTTTTCCTATACAGAAATCCTTCTACATCTGATTGGGGGATTCTGGTACATTTGTAATCCGTGTTTTCATGAGCTCAGCAAACGTTTTGCTGCCTTCTGAAATCCCCCTGGTGATCATGGCTGATATTTGGACTGACATCTCCCTGAGTCTGCCTGCCCATGACCAAGCTTCCACGTGAAGGTGAGGACTCGATCCAGGTCACGGGGACGTAGAGACAAGCTGGGTGAGAGGCACACCTTCTATATCTGGACCTGCTGCCCCATCAGCCCCAGGCCCTTCACACATCCAAACACACACACATCATCCTTACTGGTCTGAAACAGCCCCTTCCAGCTCAGAGGAGATGGTGGGCAGGAGGTGTTTATGAGAGTCCAGGATCACCTGTGCATCTCCCCTCCCTGAATTTTACACCCAATGCAGCACCTTGTACGTGGCAGACTGGCTCTGAGTCATGAGTGTTTATTGTCTCTGCCCCTACAAAAAGACTTGTCTTTAATCTCATTTCCCCACAGTAGGATTTACACAAGTAACACTGGTCCTTCTGGTCTGATGCACAAATCATGGCGGTCTTGTGGGGTGGCTCACTCTGCCTGTCCTGCTGCCTTCTGCCTTCTGACTCTGGCAGGGATGGAAGCCTCAGGAGGCATCTGAGATGCTCTATATACATCTACACCTGGGCTCTGGACACACTGTCAGGCTCTGAGGGGTACAATCCATTCTCTTATGAGTCATGAGTGTTTATTGTCTCTGCCCCTACAAAAAGACTTGTCTTTAATCTCATTTCCCCAAAGTAGGATTTACACAAGTAACACTGGTCCTTCTGGTCTGATGCACAAATCATGGCGGTCTTGTGGAGTGGCTCACTCTGCCTGTCCTGCTGCCTTCTGCCTTCTGACTCTGGCAGGGATGGAAGCCTCAGGAGGCATCTGAGATGCTCTATATACATCTACACCTGGGCTCTGGACACACTGTCAGGCTCTGAGGGGTACAATCCATTCTCGGAGTAGGGGTGATGATGCTATGGGTGTGAAAGAACATTCCAAGATGCAACCAGATTTTTCAGAAGGGTTTTTACACAGAATCCTTCATTGTGAGCTTGTCTTAGTCAGTTCAGGCACATAGACACAGATTGGGTGGCTTAAATCTCAGACATGTATTTCTTACAGCTGTGGAAGCTTGAAGTCCCAGGTCAAGGGGCTGGCAGGCAGATTTGGTTCCTGGTGAGGACTCTTCCTACCTTGCTGATGCTGCCTTCTCATTGTGCACTTGTAGCCTGGAGACAGAGAGCCAGCTCTGGTCCCTTCCTCTTGTAAGGGCACAGTCCCACCATGGGAGCCTCATTCTCATGACCTGCTCTAAACCTTGCTCTTGTTGTTTAGTTGCTAAGTCATGTTCACCTCTTTTGAAACCCCATGGGCTATAGCTGGCCAGGCTCCTCTGTCCCTGGGATTTCCCAGGCAAGAATACCAGAGTCGGTTACCATTTCATTCTCCAGGGGATCTTCCCAACCCAGGGACTGAACCTGTATCTCCTGCACTGGGAGGTGGGTTCTTTACCACTGGGCTGCCTGGGAAACCCCTGCTCTAAACCCAGTCACCTCTTAAAGGCCCCATTCCAAAGACCATTTTCCTGGGAATTAGGGCTTCACTATATGGATTTGGGAAGGCCCATTCAGTCTATTAATGGTCCCTCAACACCCTCTAGGAATTACTAGGCTTCATGGGGCAGAGGTGAGAAAGAGTGTTTTCATTGAATCAATCCTTCTGAATTGGGGCAGCTCAGAGGAAATTCTGATTTAGCTGGGTGTGGTCCAGGCATGGCCCAGGAGTTAGGAGTTTAAAAACCATTCTGGGTGCTTCCAAAGTGCAGCAAAGGCTGCTAGACGCATGGTGACACACCTGTCGCACACCTGACCCATCACCCCCACTCAGCCCAGGGATGACTTCCAGGTGTGTCTGACATTTAGGGGCAGCCTCTGCATTCTGAGATGCTCTATATACATCTACACCTGGGCTCTGGACACACTGTCAGGCTCTGAGGGGTACAATCCATTCTCGGAGTAGGGGTGATGATGCTGTGGATGTGAAAGAACATTCCAAGATGCAACCAGCTTTTTCAGAAGGGTTTTTACACAGAATCCTTCGTTGTGAGCTTGTCTTAGTCAGTTCAGGCACATAGACACAGATTGGGTGGCTTAAATCTCAGACATGTATTTCTCACAGCTGTGGAAGCTTGAAGTCCCAGGTCAAGGGGCTGGCAGGCAGATTTGGTTCCTGGTGAGGACTCTTCCTACCTTGCTGATGCTGCCTTCTCACTGTGCACTTGTAGCCTGGAGACAGAGAGCCAGCTCTGGTCCCTTCCTCTTGTAAGGGCACAGTCCCACCATGGGAGCCTCATTCTCATGACCTGCTCTAAACCTTGCTCTTGTTTAGTTGCTAAGTCATGTTCACCTCTTTTGCAACCCCATGGGCTATAGCTGGCCAGGCTCCTCTGTCCCTGGGATTTCCCAGGCAAGAATACCAGAGTCGGTTACCATTTCATTCTCCAGGGGATCTTCCCAACCCAGGGACTGAACCTGTATCTCCTGCACTGGGAGGTGGGTTCTTTACCACTGGGCTGCCTGGGAAACCCCTGCTCTAAACCCAGTCACCTCTTAAAGGCCCCATTCCAAAGACCATTTTCCTGGGAATTAGGGCTTCACTATATGGATTTGGGAAGGACCCATTCAGTCTATTAATGGTCCCTCAACACCCTCTAGGAATTACTAGGCTTCATGGGGCAGAGGTGAGAAAGAGTGTTTTCATTGAATCAATCCTTCTGAATTGGGGCAGCTCAGAGGAAATTCTGATTTAGCTGGGTGTGGTCCAGGCATGGCCCAGGAGTTAGGAGTTTAAAAACCATTCTGGGTGCTTCCAAAGTGCAGCAAAGGCTGCTAGACGCATGGTGACACACCTGTCGCACACCTGACCCATCACCCCCACTCAGCCCAGGGATGACTTCCAGGTGTGTCTGACATTTAGGGGCAGCCTCTGCACAAGGTGTGGCACCCACTACTTCATGGGGTGACAACGTCTATCCAGGAACGATGCTGCACAGGAGGGATCCACATTCCCGATTCTCAAGAGGAGGCGAGCAGGTTGGGGTGCTCCCTCTGACCCCCAGCCTCGCTTCATTCCTGAGGTCATGTATTTAGCCCACACCTCACTCTGCTTCTTTCAGGACTTTTGAACAAGTGCAGAATCAGAAGCACTTCTCCTTGAGCAAAAAGGAGATGACAAAGAGCTTCTCTGAGGAACCTCAGAAGTTTAGTGAGCTGGTTAGTGCTCTGCTATTTGGAGAGTGGCACTGTTCTGGGTGGCCTCCTCTGGGTGTCTCAGTGGTAAAGAATCTGCCTGTCAATGCAGGACATGCAGTTTTCATCCATGGCTCAGGAAGCTCCCCTGGAGAAGGAAATGGCAACCCAGTCCAGTATTCTTGCCTGGAAATCCCATGGACAAAGAAGCCTGGAGGGCTACAGTCCATGGGTCACAAAGGAGCTGGACACGACTGAGAGACTAAAGTGACAACACATTCTGGGCACTTTCCCCCAGCCTCTGGGGAGCAGTGGCAGGTGAGGGGGTGGTGCTGAGTGGCTCACGAGGGGCTGGCACCAGCTTCCCTCCTGGACCTGCGCTGCGGGTGGGGGCAGTAGGGATGGATCTGTGTGTCACATCCCAGGGTCTCAGAGGGTGCGACTTTCAGAGACCATAGACCCGCCAGCTCTGGCAGCGGCTGTCGCCGGCCTGAGAGTCACTTGGCCTGTGATGCGAAGCTGCTTCCGGTACGTGGCCGCACCCCCAGCTCCGTGCACCGCTTTCTCAGTGAAGCAGAGCCTGCCGCCCGGCAAACCCACGGCCAAGTTGGGAGGCAGGGAGTTTCCAGCTCATTTCCCTGCATTATCCCGGATCTGTGGATAAACAAAAAACAATAATAGCTCTTGCTCTGTTTTAATTGGCATTGGCTGTGTTTTAATTAGTGAAAGGAAGAGGAGGAGGGAGGTCAGAGAGGACTCTTCTCTAACTGCCACCTTCTCCCAAGTGTTTACAAGCCTCTCTGGGAAGGGGTGGCAACTTTCTATTAAACATAATTCCATCACAATCAGTGTCTTTCTGGAACATAAGTCATTGCGTCAGGTTAACCTCTTGGGTCTAGAAAAGTAGCATTTTCCGTGCACCGCTTTCTCAGTGAAGCAGAGCCTGCCGCCCGGCAAACCCACGGCCAAGTTGGGAGGCAGGGAGTTTCCAGCTCATTTCCCTGCATTATCCCGGATCTGTGGATAAACAAAAAACAATAATAGCTCTTGCTCTGTTTTAATTGGCATTGGCTGTGTTTTAATTAGTGAAAGGAAGAGGAGGAGGGAGGTCAGAGAGGACTCTTCTCTAACTGCCACCTTCTCCCAAGTGTTTACAAGCCTCTCTGGGAAGGGGTGGCAACTTTCTATTAAACATAATTCCATCACAATCAGTGTCTTTCTGGAACATAAGTCATTGCGTCAGGTTAACCTCTTGGGTCTAGAAAAGTAGCATTTGTTCACTAAATGAATTCCCAGGTTCTGTTGCTTAGCACTGTCTCAGAGTCTAGAGAAAGGTACTTTTCATATTTAAAAGCAGATTCTGGGGGCAGGCCCAGGGTAGGGGGTGGAAGGGCAGCTTTCCAGAGAGTACAGAGCCTTGGGAATCCCAAACCCACCACCAAGCCGCTCTGGGATCCGGAACAAATAGTCCTCCCTCTGATAAATTTCCTGAGATCATTAGATAGATTCCTGGGAGCATCTCAGGGGTGAGGGTGCGCTCATTCTTGGAATCTGGGGAGACCACAGAATCACAGGGGGTTAAAGAAATGCTGAAACCCTGGGTGCTCCCAGCTCTCCGATTCCATGATTTTATTTAACAGAGGAAATGCATTAAGATAAAAACCAAACAGGCTATAACTTGTAATAACATTTGAATCACTGGCAGAAGTTTCAAGCTACATCCATTTATCTCAGTGTTTATCAAGCACCTTCTCCAGACCAGCCTGATGCCCAGAATCCTAGCCCACAGATGAACAGGCAGGAGTGTGACAAAGCAGACCCACCCCAGCTGTTTTCTCCACTGAAGATGTTATCTTCCAGTCTGCTGTGGACAGCCGTCTTGTCCAGCTCCTCCACCCACAATCTCCCTCTCTGTCAACTTTCTCACAGCATACATGCTTTTCTATTTATCCAACATAGATTGGGCCACCTCACTCCCCACCTGGAATCCTGTGCTGGCCTCAAACAGCTCAGGTTCATCACCTGGGCACCCCAGAACCTCCCATCTTCCTCACACCACTCAGGACCCCCGGTTCAATTGTCTGGAGTGGGACCCCACTATTATGCCAAGAGCTACTCTTCCAAGATTGCAGTGTGCAAGCGGAGGGGCTCCATCTATCAAGGGGGGAGGAGGTCAGTTGAGTTTGATTGAAACTGAGGGTGCCTGAGGTTGGGGCTTCCCGTTGGGTTAAAGTGGACAGCAAGGCTTCCCTGGGGATTCAGTGGTAAAGAATCCACCTGCCAATGCAGGAAACACAGTTTTGATCCCTGGTCTGGGAAGATCCCGCATGGCATGGAGCAACTAAGCCTGTGCACCACAGCTATTGATCCTGTGCTCTAGAGCCCTCAAGCCTCAACTACTGAAGTCTGAGCACCCGAGAGTCAGGTTTCACAACAAGAGAAGCCACCGCAATGAGAAGCCTGTGCGCCACAACTAGAGAGTAGCCCCCAGGCTTTGCAACAAGAGAAAAACCTGTGCAGCAATGAAGACCCTGCACAACTGTAAATAAATAAATGAATAAAATGATACATTAAAAAAAAAAAGTGGACAATATACAGGGCAGTAGAGCGAGGAAGGGCGACCAGACAGAAAATAGCAGGAACAAAGTGCAGAGGTAGGAGGGAGGCTCTGAGTGCAGGCAGAGCAGGGAGTCTCAGCCAGGGCAGTGGACACAGCCCAGGGGGCTGAGGACCCCAGTCCACCGCACCAAGGGCCTGGGCTGCCAGTACCATGGGGACACTAAAGATACTGAGAAGCCATCCAGAGGGAGAAGTGGAGCAACAGTCACACATGCCACTTTTCCATCACAAGTACCTGGAATAAGCCCCACCATATTAGCAAACACTGTGTGTGTAAAGAGGAAGGGAGAGGCAAGGAGGAGATAGAAGGAGAAGACCCTGCACACTTGTGAGGAGACCCTGTGAACCCCCGACTCACCTGAGATAAAACACATCTGCTGGTGACTTGGCCCCACCCCACCCATCCTTCTCCCCTTCCGAAAGCTGGCTTCGTTTCTCTTTTGACAATGCTCTGGTTGGTCATATTTCCTTTAATGTGGCTCCTGGAACAGGGCCAACCCTGGGCAGGGCAGTGGTGGCCAAGAACTGCTGCTCTGTCTAGGAGATGCTTTGGCATCTTTGCTCTGGGTGCCAGTAAACTGAGTCTTCAGGTTGTCACCACATGAGTCACCATTCAGGAGCTGAGGCAGGATTTAACTGACACCAAATGGTTCCTATATTTTAAACAATTCAATTATAAGAGTGCTCCCTGCCTCCCACCCTCCCTCCTTCTGTCTTTCCCTCCTTTATCCCCTTCTTCTCCCCATTCTCCCTTCCTTCCTTTTGCAGACAGCAGGCAGTGGGGTATTCTTACAGCCTGGGAGAACAGAACAGGGAGTTGGAAGGGATGCACTCTTGATGGGGGGTAGGTGTGGATCCAGAGGAGGAGATTCTGGATCTTGATTCTGCCTCTGAACTGATCCACCCACCCCCTTCCCCAGCAAAGTCTCCTGTCTCCAGGAAATGTGATGGAAAGGGCTCCATTGCCTCCCTGAAAGCCATCAGGACAAAGTTAACCAGAACTAGAAAACTGAGAGTTTCTTCCAACAAAGTCAGAGAGCTGTCCCACTGGATGGAGCCATCCTGCACCTCACGCCTGTGCTGTCTTTGCTGTCAACCCCCGCCCCCGCCCTGTGTCTGCTATGCTCTGCAGAGTCCTAGGCTCTTGTTGTTTTTCAGTCACTAAATCAGCACTAATTCTTCACTGTCTCCCACAGTTTGCTCAAATATAAGTCCATTGAGTCAATGAAGCCATCCAACCATTTCATCCTGTTTCCCCCCTCTCCTCCTGTGCTCTGTTTTCCCAGCATCAGTGTCTTTTTCCAGTGAGTCAGCTCTTTGCATCAGGTGGCCAAAGTATTGGAGCTTCTGCTTTAGCATCAGTCCTTCCAATGAATATTCAGGGTTGATTTCCTTTAGGATTGGCTGGTTTTATCTCCTTGCTGTCCAAGGATCTCTCAAGAGTCTTCTCCAGCACTACAGTTTGAAAGCATCAATTCTTCAGCACTCAGTCTTCTTTATCGTCCAACTCTCATATCTGTACATGACTACTGGAAAAACCATAGCTTTGACTATATGGATCTTTGTCAGGAAAACGATGTCTCTGCTTTTTAATATGCTGTCTAGATTTGTTGTAGCTCTTATCTCACCCTCTTTTTCCTTCTCCCACCAGACTAAGAATAAATAGCAGAAGCTTCTTAGGAAACCCACTTTCACCAGTGAGAAGAACATG
This sequence comes from Aepyceros melampus, assembly GCA_006408695.1. Lineage (NCBI taxonomy): Eukaryota > Metazoa > Chordata > Mammalia > Artiodactyla > Bovidae > Aepyceros > Aepyceros melampus. The sequence goes on along the minus strand of SJXQ01001899.1, from coordinate 358,370 downwards.
GGGGTGTCTGAGGTACACTGCCCACCTGTTCCCATTAGTTGAATGACCAGGGACCAGCCCCATGGGTCTCCACTCCTCAGTGGCTCACTTAGAAAGTCAGAGAAGGAGTCTTCTTCTTGTAATGGTGGTGAAGGTGGTTCCCTAAAATTCAATGCGTGTTTCCTGGAACATCCTTCTGGTGGATGCCTGGCCATGTGATCCAATGATCTCATTGATCTAATTAATTAATTAAGGCTACTTGCCTTATAGCCTGCATCCATCTGCTTGGACCATACAGAAGACTGAGAGCCAAAGAACTGATGCTTTTGAATTGTGGTGCTGGAAAAGACTCTTGAGAGTCCGTTGGACAGCAAGGAGAACAAATCAGTCAATCCTAAAGGAAACAAACCCTGAGTATTCTTCAGAAGCACTGATGCTGAAGCTGAAGCTCCAATACTTTGGCCACCTGATGCAAAGAGTTGACTTATTGGACAAGACCCTAATGCTGGGAAGATTGAAGGCAAAAGGAGAAGAAGACAGCAGAAGATGAGATTATTAGGCAGCATCATTGACTTGATGGACATGAAACTGAGCAAACTGTGGGAAATAATGAGCACAGTGGAGCCTGGCACGCTGCAGTCCATGCAGTCGCAAAGAGTTGGACATGGCTTAGCAACTGAATAGCAACAATAGATCTGCATTTTCATTGATGCTTCTCTTACATTAGGTATAAGAATGCAAGGTCCTCATGTGTATTCCTATCACCCCAAACAGTATCCAGTGCCTCATGGACATAAAGCAACTGTTGGTAAAGGAATCGAGAAATGCATGGCTTCTGGTGCATCCAGGAGCCAACCTACCATGGTAGGTCTCACCAGGCTTGGCAATCATAACACACAATGATTCAAAGACTTGACTGTGTGGCCTGAGCTTTGATACCTTCTTTGAAATGCCTGGAAATAGTTACTTCTAGCAAATTGGACACATTGTCCACTGTTTGAAATAAGTTTCTATATCCTTCCTCTGTAACCTTGTGGTTGATTGAAAAAGAAAGATCTTTGAGTTTCTGGAAACTTCCATGATTGCTACCTCAGCCATTTCTATTGCATTGCTGCTGCTGCTGCTGCTAAGTTGCTTCAGTCGTGTCCGACTCTGTGTGATCCCATAGACAGCAGCGCACCAGGCTCCCCCATCCTTGGGATTCTCCAGGCAAGAACACTGGAGTGGGTTGCCATTTCCTTTTCCAATGCATGAAAGAGGAAAGTGAAAGTGAAGTCGCTCAGTCGTGTCCGACTCTTAGCGATCCCATGGGCTGCAGCCTATCATCATCCAAAGTCAAAGTGGACAGTGAAGAAGGCTGGACTTGGGCATGAAGGAATACCATCATAAGTGGTACAAGCATTACTCTTGTACTCTCGTATGGATGTGAGAGTTGGACTCTGAAGAAGGCTGAGAGCCAAAGAATTGATGCTTTTGAACTGTGGTGTTGGAGAAGACTCTTGAGAGTCCCTTGGACTGCAAGGAGATCCAACCAGTCCATTCTGAAGGAGATCAGCCCTGGGATTTCTTTGGAAGGAATGATGCTAAAGCTAAAACTCCAGTACTTTGGCCACCTCATGGGAAGAGTTGACTCACGGAAAAGACCCTGATGCTGGGAGGAACTGGGGGCAGGAGGAGAAGGGGACAACAGAGGATGAGATGGCTGGATGGCATCACCGACTCAATGGACGTGAGTTTGAGTGAACTCTGGGAGTTGGTGATGGACAGAGAGCCCTGGCATGCTGCAATTCATGGGGTTGCAAAGAGTTGGACATGACTGAGTGACTGAACTGACGGACTGACTGAATACTTTTATTACAAGTATTACATATCATAGGTCAGGCCTAAAGAAAAAAGAACCTAGTTAAATTTAAGATTGACTCAGAGCATATATCTGTGTGCACATCAGACTGTCATAGAAAACTTCCTAAATACACAGGAAAACTGATAGTGATGATGGATTCCAGAGAGGGGAACGGGCTAGCTAGTAAACAGGAAGGGTAGAGAGGTTTACCTGGTGTGTGTGTGTGTGTGCTCAGTCATGTCCAACTTTTTGACACCCCATGGACTGAAGCCCCCCAGGCTCCTCTGTCCATGGGATTTCCCAGGCAAAAATAATGGAGTGGGTTGCCATTTCCTACTCCAGGGGATCTTCCCAACCTGGGAATCAAACCCAAGTCCCTGTGTCTCCTGCATTGGCAGGTGGATTCTTTACCACTGCACCTGGGAAGCCCAATGAGGGAGGTTTACTTTATCCTGCATATAATCATCTGAATTATGTACCATGTGCATACACTATTGAAAGTGAAACTTTAAAAAACTAAAAGAGAAAAAAAAGAAAGAAATGCATGGTTTCATTAATGGATGCAGCCCATCGATGGTTTGTGTGTCCATTTCTGCATAATGTTAGAAAATAAGATTCTGACTCAGAAACGCAAGACAGCCGTCAGACTTGGCTCCTGCGCAGAGTGGCTCTGCCAGCCTCACAACCCACTGCAAGTGTGAGAGCGACACGTCAGGCTGGGATGAGGCAGCTAGACAGACGCACACTGAGACCGGTGGTGGGACAGCAGCTGAGAAATAACAACGTGCGTTCCATGCAGTGTTAGGATTAAATCATGTGAAACGCACATCTTGCCTTCCACTTTCAATGAAAATGTGCAACAGTGGCCAGGAACAGGGAAACTTTCTGACTCCAGGAGTGATAAGAAGGCCACGAGTGATGCTTGTGCAGGGGATTTCAAATCAGTGAGCCCGAGCAGGTACTTTTCTGACACCCCCACCCCACCCCGCCGCCCCTGCCCCATGGAGAAGAGTTCCAAGAAAATGCTTTCTGTCCTCTGAGTGCCTTTCTTATGGGCGACAGAATGCTTGATTTTCTTCTAATAGATTTGTCATTTTACTTCAAGTATCCAGTCCTATTGACCCAAGGAACCTCAATTTCAAAGCCATTAAAAGCTAATTTTCCACACCGTGCCCCCAAGAGATTGACTAACTTTCAAAGAATGATTCATTTTCTTAAAAAAAAAAACCTGCATATCTCTCTATATATTTTATTTTTATTCTTTAAAATAAGTCAGGGGACACTGCTGTCAGCTTCTCCATTATTACCCTCTGCAGCGTCTTTCTTGCAAAGGAACATAAATGCTCTTCTGACAAAGTAAGATTCAGTCACTGTGGAGGGAAGGTTGTATTTATGTGGGGGAACCATCACTTGCTAATATATTAGAAAGGACCCACTGTCATGTTTTCCATCGGGAAAGCAGGACAGAAGCTCAAGGTTATTTGTTTTTGAAAATAACAGATGTGTCAAAAACTAAGCAGAAAAACGCTTCTGAGGAGAGGGTGTCTTCTTGCAAATTTCAAGGAGTCTGAGAATTCTGCGTGTGTGCTAAATAGCTTCAGAAGTGTTCAACTCTTTGGCTTCTCTGTCCATGGGATTCTCCAGGTAAGAATACTGGAGTGGGTTGCCATTTCCTTCTCCAGGGGATCTTCCCAACCCAGGGGCTGAACCCTGAAAACTTATGTCTCCTGCTTTGGCAGGCGGGCTCTTTACCACTAGCACCACCTGGGAAGCCCCAGGTGTTAGGCACTCAGTTTTGCCTGACTCTTTGTGACCCCATGGACTGTGGCCAGCCAGTTCTTCTGTCCATGAAATTTCCCAGACAAGAATACTAGACTGGGTTGCCTTTCCCTTCTCCGGGGGATCTTCCTGACCCAAGGATTAAACCTGGGTCTCCAGCATTGTAGGCAGATTCTTTACCATCTGAGCCACTAGGGAGTCCCCCCAAGAACTCTACAGGCTAACTTTTTTCCCCAGTGGTAAACTAAACACTCAATTTGAAATTCTGAGATGAGAGCACCTAATGAGAGGTCATGTGGGCCATTGTCCATAGATGCCTATACAGAGGTCTAAGTTGATTGACATGTGAGTGTGTTAGTTATATAGCTTCCCTAGTGGCTCAGGTGGTAAAGAGTCTGCCTACAATGCAGGAAACCCAGGTTTGATCCATGGGTTGGGAAGATCCCCTGAAGAAGGGAATGGCAACCCACTCCAGTATTCTTTCCTGGAAAATCCCATGGATGGAGGAGCATATTAAATTTGCTCCTTCACACCTGAAGGTAATGTGGGATCTTGGAACCCTTAAGCGACATTTAAGGACAAATTGGGACACTTTAAATAAGGTCTGGAACTGAGATGCTGTCATCATCTTGAGGTTAATTTCCTGGTTTGGATAATTAAACCAGCTGGGTGAAGGGTTTTAGCGGATGCTCTGTAATATTGATGCAACTTTTCTTTGAAAATAGAAAATCATTTCAAAATAAACATTCAAAAAGGTGTACTGTGTGTATTCAGAATGGTTGGAAAGCAAGAGAGCAAAGCAGCATTAAGATTAGTGCAAAATATACATACTACAACTTCCTTATGCTCTCATCTGTTGATGGACGCTTAGGTTGCTTCCATATGTTGGCTACTGTGAGCAGGCTGCTGTAAACACTGGGGCACACGTATCTTTTCAAAGCATGGTTTTTCTTGGATATATGCCCAGGAGTGGTATTACTAGATCATATGGTAGCTCTATTTTTATTTTTTTTTTTTTTTTTTTTTAGAATTAAATAATGCCGTTTGCAACAGCATGGATGGATCCAGAGATTATTATACTAAAGAAGTAAGTCAGACAGAAAAAGACAAATATCATATGACATCACTTATTTGTGGAATCTAATTAAAAATGATACAAATGAACATATTTATACAACAGAAACAGACTCACTAATCTCAAAATTAAACATATGGTTACCAAAGTGGAAACGTGGAGGGAAGTGATAGAAGTTTGGGATTAACATTTTTGTATATACACACTAGTATACATAAAATAAAAGCCCTGCTGTACAGCACAGGGAGCTCTATTTAGTATTCCTTGATAACCTATATGAGTCTGAGAGAGAATGTGCATGCTAAACCATTTCAGTCGTGTCCAACTCTGCAACCCTATGGACGATAGCTGACCAGGCTCCTCTGTCCATGGGAGATTCTCCAGGCAAGAATACGGAAGTGGATTGCGTGCCCTCCCCCAGGGGAAACTTCTTGACCCAGGGATTGAACTCTTATCTCCTGCTGTGGCAGGCAGTTTCTTTACCACTAGAGCCACCTGGGAAGCCCATTGAGAAAGAATGAACACATGTATAGGTGTACCTGATTCACTTTGATGTACACGTGAAGCTAATGTAATATGGTAAATCATCTATATTCCAATAAAATTAAGAAAAAAATAGTACAGGATACAAGAGCCAGGGAGCACCTTGCTCTAAGGCTATTTTTGTAGGATATTCTCAAGCCAGTGGGGGCAATGCTAGAGTGATGCCAAGGAAAACAATGTCACCTGAAGGCATGGTCTCTGTCTATGACCAGCTGTGGCTCTGGCGTGCACCTTGACTCTGGGGCAAAGTGTGAACCTGCTGTGGAAGTCAGGCAGGAAGACTCGTTCTCCATCAGTGGGGCGGGGAGGGGGTGCGGAAGTCACAGTAGCACATGGAAGCTCTGATTGCTCAGCAAGTCCTCATTTGGTTGATGCCTGCAGGTCAAGTCATGGCCAATGAGTCCACTAGCCACATGACTTCCAGAAGCCTAATTCTCAAGGATAAAACTCCAAGCTAAGGAGGGGGTTTGGGTTGGTCCTAAAGCACTGATGTCATAGCCAAGGGCAGTTTTCTATGATCACAAAGATGATACGAAGGGAAGCACTGATTCAGAATCTGTGCCTGGGCTCTACAGGGAGGTGAAGTTAGCAGCAAGAATACTGGAGTAGTTGTTACCAGGAGATCTTCCCCATCCAGGGGTCAAACCCAAGTCCATAGGGAAGTGAAGTTAGCAGCAAGAATTTGAGATAAGAGCCATCATTTTCAAAGGGCACTTTTCACAAAAAGCCAGGTGAGTTTGAAATAAAGATGACCATCAACTTCTCCCATCTCCCAAGAGATGAGTTTTTTTCTCTGCTTCTTCATTTTATGTAAAACTAGATAAGCCTGAGTTCCCCCTGAGCTCCGAATGCCAATGCTTTGAGGAGTCCTTAAAGCAGCCCCTGGCTCAGGATAGTAGCCACAAGGGGGCCGAGGAGGGGCCACCACACAGGGGGAGGGGGGTGCAGAGGGGGTCATCCCCATCCTGCTCTGCCCAGTCCTCACTGTGCAGCTGGGCAAGTGACCCCCCGCCTCACCCTCAGTGTGTGTCCCCAGGAGTCATCATGGGTCAGAACAACTCTGCTGTGCTGGGTGACGAAGGCAAACACCTGCACACACACCTGGGGCAATGTGGGGGCCTCTGTAGATGCTGGGGTCCTTATTACTATTTGTGATCCTGGTACCACTATAGCAGGGGCACAGGGTTTGCAGCACAGCCAGCTCTGGGGGGCTGGGGGTGGGGGGGTGATCCCAGAATAGGAGGAAAACAAACAAAAGCCAACATGACCGACCTGTCATGCTTTTCTGCACCAACAGAGTACAGAGTAGATGAGGATTCTGTAGGACCAAGGCGCCAAGAGGAACCCAAGAGGCTGGGTTTGGGAAGCGAAAACTCTGCAGAAAGGGGAAGAACTTATTCCAGCCATAAGCCAGGGATTCAGGAGAGTTCCTTTCAGGGAGGCCACCTGTCCAGGCCCCCCAGCGGGATCCTGCTTCTCTTCTGCCCACCCAGATCCTCTCTTCTGCCCCTCTCAGAGCACCCTCAGCATTGATCCTGTAAACACAAGGACAGAGTGTTGTTTGCAATGCGTAAACCTCCTTCTCAAAATGATTTTGGTAGGCTGGAACTAATGCAACATAAAAATAAGCCACCTTGGAACAAAGATGTGGAAAAGTCCTTTGAAATTGCTTATGTTGTTGTTCAGTCACTAAGTTGTGTCTGACTCTTTGTGACCCTGTGGACTGTAGCACGCCAGGCTTCCCTGTCCTCCATTATCTCCTGGAGTTTGCGCAAATTCATGTGCATTGAGTTGGTGATGCTATCTAACCATCGCATCCTCTGCTGCTCCCTTCTCCTGACCTTATTCTTTCCCAGCATCGGGGTCTTTCCCAGTGAGTCAGCTCTTTGCCTCAGGAGGCCAAAGTATTGGAGCTTCAGCTTCAGCATCAGTCCTTCCAATAAATAATTGCTTATGAATGCTTCTGAAAAGTAATTCCAGAAAATAATAAATGACATCACTCTGAAAGCATTGTTTTCATTTTGGGTGTGTGAGCACCCTTCTTCAAATCATGTTAGTTGGGTGTTTGCTGTGTGTCTGGCATGGGACTGGGTGCTTTCCATACATCACCCAGTGAGTCCTCATAAGAACTCAAGAGACAGATATGTGGTCCCATTTCACAGATGTGAGCATGGAGACTCCATGGGGTTCAGTCAACTGCTCAAGGTCACAGGGCTCAGCAGTGGCAGAAGCAAGTCCAAGACCACGCCCCAGGTTCTGTGCTCTCCTGTGAGTTAAGACAACAGAGTCTTGCTTCTCCAGGAACAGCTCATCCTTCTCGCACTCAGAAGACTTTCAATAAACACTCTTGGACTCAGGGAAGCCAGCTGGACTCTGAGTCAGAAGGTTCTTATTTTTATAACGATGCTCAACTCAATGTCTCAGTTGAGTTCTGCACTGTTTGGGTCTGGTTTGGGGGCTCAGGAGGGAGGGGAGAGCTGGGCACTGGGCAGCCTCTTCTCACTCTGAATAATTAGCAATATACGTCACACCCATCCCATGCCTGTAACAAAGTTAGAAATTTAAATTATCATAGGCAGAAGCGTCTGTTTCATACCTACTTCATCTGGGTAAGAAGGTCTGGAGTGAGTGCAATCAGACAGAATTTGCTCAAGTGTCTTTGGAGGTGCATGCGAGGGGACACAGCTGCAGCTGGAAGGTTTCCTGGGTTCAACCCTTTTTCCCAAGGCCATCTGTTTCTCCACAAAGACATTTCCCCAGATTGTGCTGTACATACCTTCCCTCTGTCTCACAGATATGCACATACACAGTGACATGGCAACCCACTCCCATCCTCTTGCCCGGAGAGTCCCATGGACAGAGAAGCCTGGTGGGCTACAGGCCTTGGGGTCGCACAGAGTCAGACACGACTGAGGGGCTGAGCACACGGTGACACAGGCTCACACACACAAACACGATGCACATAATCAGTGTTGCCATATGGCCAGGTGCATCTGAATATAATCTGAGCTAAAAATCTAAGCTCGGTCCAAAAAACCCCAGGTCCAGAGTAGTGAGACAATTCAGGTGTGTGAACACACACATACACACGTCCCCTCACCTCTGCCACAGACCCCAGAGTCCTCACTGGATGCACGGAATACCATCTCACACTCAGAGCCATGGGAATGTTTTTGTTCTCATTGATCAGGCCAGATATCCCCTTTCTGCCAAAGGAGAAGGAAGAGCTGCCATATCCCCTTCCACTCAAAGGCAAAAATTCAAGTACACATCCAGTAATCTCAAGAGCAAAAGGGCTTAAACCAAGCCCGAGCCCACCAGCCAGCAGCCCCGTCTCCCACACTCTCAGGTCCCCACACACCCCTGGAATGCTGGGTGCCCTCGGGGTCCCTCCTCCTGACTCCTGCCCAGCTAAACCTCGAGCTGCATGCCTAGAGTCTCACACCTACCCTGTTGTGTCTATTCCTGCCCGTCCACCCTGTGGTTCAGGACCCCAGGGCATGGTCCACCCCTACACTGCCATCCTGTACCCACATCCTGCATCCCGCATCCAACGTCACCAGTCGACTCATTTTCTTTGACCACTGCTTTGAACTGTCTCAAAACCTTCAACAGCGTCTTACTGCCTCCCCCTACTACCTGTGGGATGAAGTCACTGGAACTTCATCCAGGTGACTCTCTGCTGCAGGAGACCTTCTCTAACCCTCACAGCAGAGAGAGGCATGTGGTCCTTTTCCAGTGATGGGAAGCTTTTCCAATAGAGATACACAACCCTTTTCCAGTGGTGGGAATCCCCTCACACAGAGGCAGAGTGGATGTGGCTCCAGGCCTCTTAAAACCAGAGTTCACGGACTTCCCTGATGGACCAGTGGTTAAGACTTTGCTTTCTAATAAGGAGGTGAGAGTTCAATCCCTGTCAGGGAACTAAGATCCCACATGCCTCCTGGCTAAAAAAAAACAAAACTTAAAACATAAGCAATGCTGTATCAAAAACTTTAAAATAAAAACTTAAAAAAAAAAAACAGAGTTCAAGTTCAAGGTTGAGTAGATTGCTGCTGCTGCTGCTCTTGTTCAGTCGCTAAGTTGTATCTGACTCTTTACAACCCCATGGACGCAGCACGCCAGGCCTTCTTGTCCCTCACTGTCTCCCGGAGTCTGCCCAAGTAGGCTGACTCTTTCTTAAACATCTCCTGGTTAATGTGAGGGTTTCCAGCAAGCAGTCCCCACCCAAACAGATGCCCCTCTAGAGGAGACAGCGATAGAGATCAAAGAAAAGTTTGTTTTCATGCTTGAGTTCTGGAAGTGTTTTAAGGGCAATAACTTATTATAGTCAAGCATTAGGGATAAATCAGAGGACACATAAAACAAAGGTGACCTGCAACAGCCACCCTCTGAGCTCAAACTGTTCACGTGGAGCTCACCTTGCCCTCAGCTGACTTACAGGCAAGCCGGGCTTGAACACTGATGAAAGGTGCAAATCCCTTTGAAAGATGCATGTCTGTTCACCTTAGCTGCCTGAAGTTTGCCATCCCTACACAGAGGCAGCCAGAGGCCCTGACACCACTGACCAGCAGGTGCCTTCTACATGACCAGGAAATAGGGCCAGTCTTCTGCACGGGACCCAAACTCTTCCTGCTGCCTGAGTCCCCATCATAGGCATTAGCTGTCACAGGATTCCCGAAAGCACTTGGGAGATGCACAAGGACACAGGTGCAGGAGTGGCACAGACACCTGGGGGGCAAAGCAGAGCAGCCCCATCCCCAGTCCATCCCCGCCTCGCATGAGCCACCCTCAGGCCCAGAGGAGATGCCAGCTGCTCCCCCTGTGCGGTGGTGGGTCATCTGTATTCCAGCCAAATTACCCGGTGACTCTGAGTAGATAAAGATTCTGCTTAATATTTTTAGCAATGATAACACTTTGCAGGATGAGTGCTTTCTACAACTCAGAGATGGGGGATCTGGAGTGGCATTTGAAAATGGAGCTGTTAGACAAGATTTCACTGAGGCCCTGCTAAATGTCAAACATCTTATTGACTGGGGAAGCAGCATGCAGACTTGTTTCCTCAAATCTGATTAAAACCAGAAAGTGCCTTTTGAATATTCGTTTCTGTTTTGTGTTATAGTAGGCTGGTAGGAGAGAAACAAAGGGAAAGGGAGAGGGGAGAGAGGGAGGGAGCCTCAGTGGACTGGAGCATCAATTTAGGTGTGTGTGCACGCAGAGGAGGGGAGGAGGAAGAAACAGCCCCTGAGGCCCAGAGGGGACAACAGCTTTTTTGAGCAGAGTAAATACTTCGAAGGACTAAGGCTAGAGAAACCTGCTCTGCTTATCAACCCGAGTCGGGTGTATGCTGCTGATTGGCAGACGGGTTCTCTCTGGAGTAATTAGGGCCTCATGGGGGAAGCATATTTATGTTGGAAGACAAATTCTCTTGCATAGGAAAAGCATGTGGTCTCCAATGGCATCCAGGTGGCTTCTGCTTCAGTCCAGCAGCTGATTCTCATGCTGAGCTGAGTTCTGAACACCCCAGAAACAAATGCGCACAGAGGCCCCATGGAACTCCCAGGTAGGGGTCGTGAGAAGGAGGTAGCAGTGGAGATCCTGGAACTTTGGGCTTCTGGGAGTCCTCAGACAGTGAGCCGCATGCATTTCCAACAGTGAATGGACCAGAAATCAATCCTGCAATCAGGTGTGTTTGTCACTTGCATCAGTACACAGAAAATAAAAGAATGTTGGTGTGCGGCCAGAATTAATTGGGCCTTTAGGATTGCAAGTCCTGGCAGCCTGGTCAAGCTAGCCTAACAGCCAGAGCCACAGAAACAGAGGGGCAGGGGTGGATGTTTATTAAACAGCTGTGGGATGTCTCCCAGAGCTGGCGTGCGAGGGAGCTTCTGGGAGGAGCTTTGGGAAACTGGGCATGATTTCCCCATGGCTCTATTTCTGCTTCTGAGTACACCCCCTGCTCCTCGCTCTAAAGACATCTGGTCCACCTCAGCACCTATATGGGACAGGTCTCCTGATCTGAAAAACAAAGTTCTAGTTGCCAATTCCAAACCCTCATGGGAGAAGTGTCAGTGGCTCCAGGGGAGCTCGGGTCACCCAGGGTCCTCCCATGGTCCTGTCAAGGGTGGTCAGAGAAGGGGTGAGGCACATGAGGGCTATAGACTTACCCTGGGGCAGGCAGGTACAGGGAAGTCTCCTTTCTGTGTAGGTGGACTAGAAATAAGATCAGCTGCAGCCCATCACCTCAGGGACCCAGAAATGAGACAGAGAGACCTGATGCTCACCCAGGGTCAGGCAGGAGCAGGAGGGCACTCTCCTGGAGATCTTCTGTGGGGCCAGACTCCCTCTACTTCTTCTGCCCCCATGGCCTTCTCTTGGACAAGTCACAAGTCCACACCCTGGGAAGCTGGGAAGGACTGAAGTCTCCATGCCATCCCCTCCTCGCTTCCTCACCACTCACTCTGTCCCTCTCAGCTTGTCTTGTCCAACATTGGCCTCACCACCAACAGGGAGTTGTGCTGAGCTCTTGGGTCAGTCTCCTCGGGCCATGGTTGCCTAGCACCACAGACGGGGCAATGTAAACAGCTCAAATAAGGACCACTTATCTCTCTGTCCTGGAGCCTGGGTCTCCAAGATCAAAGTGTCAGAAGGGATGTTTCCTACCTCTCGGGTGTGTAGATGGCCAAATTCTCCCCATGTCCTTACGTGTTTCTGTGTCCTGATCTCCTCTTCTATAAGGACACCAATCATATGGCATTAGGGCCTCACCCCAGGACCCTCTTACCTTCACTACCTCTGTAAGCACCCGGCTCCAAATATAATCACATTATGAGTCCCTAGAGTGATGAGGTCGATGTATAACCGTGGTTGGGACACAAGTCAGCTTAGTTAAGAGACACTAAGAACTGAAGCCTCCATTTTTGTCTCAGACCCACTTGCCACCAAGCTGAAATGCAGGCAGTGCAGTAGGAGCTCACGCACTCAAAGCCCAACTGTTTACCTGGGGCAGGGGTTTCTGCACCTGCTCCCCTAACAGTCTTCTCTCTGATGCTACTCTGATGCCCTGATCTGACCCCCAAGGGGTTAAATGATGCCAGGATAGTGGGGTGTGTGGTCAGACGACCCTTCCTTACAATGTCTACTATGTAAATTGTGACGCATACCCACATCAAATTCTAAACCCATGTTGACACCATACACACTTATTACAGACATATTTGAGAATGTCTTTGGTAATGACATCATGGTATTTTGTCAACTCAGATGAACATGATCTGGTCACACAGAGCAGTTACCCCCATAAAGGGCCTTCTAGCAGGGACCCTGTGGACTGACAAAAGGCTTGCTCACCCTGGCAGAATTCCTGGTTGTAGATGAAGCTGATGTGTTTCTACCCACAAAGACCTTGCCCTGCGGTGAAATGGTCCTGGGTCCTGCATCAAACCAGTCAATCCTAAAGGAAATCAACCCTGAATATTCATTGGAAGGACTGATGCTGAAGATGAAGCTCCAATACTTTGGCCACCTGATGTGAGGAGCCAACTGTTGGAAAAGACCCTGATGCTGGGAAAGAATGAGGGCAGGAGGAGAAGGGGGCAACAGAGGATGAGATGGTTGGATGGCATCATTGACTCAATGGTGAAATTTTTGAGAAAATTTCAGGAGATGGTGAAGGACAGGGAGCCTGGCATGCTGCAGTCCATGGTGTTGCAAAGAGTCGGACACGACAGAGCTACTGAACAACAACTGCACATGAGCTCAGACAATCCAATAACACACAGTGCCAGAAAAATAGCAGTTGTCAATACCATTCTCTTAACTGGCCACACAGAGGGCAAGGGGACAAGGCAGCCAGACAGGCTTAAGCCATTGGTCCAGAGCCCTGGAGCTCAGCATTGCTGGGTATCCAGAGCTGTTTGTGACACTCTTAATGCACTACTTGAGCTTCCCCTGAGGAAATTGAGTGTCTTTCTGCTCTGCGGTTTCTGATGTGGAAATTGCCCTGTTCTTAATGTCACATTAAGTGATAAAATGACACGCAGGGTTACAATCGGATGTGATCCAGCTGATGTACAGAAGCTAGCGAGAATTATTTTCAAATTTGAGAACCACAGCTCTAGCTTTACAGCGCCAAGTGGTATTTTTTAAATGGGCTTTTGAACTTCATTTAAAAACAAGTCTTCTTGCACACAATGTGAATACATTAGGAGAGACTGAACGTGAAGCTGCTACTGTCGTATCGCTTTTCTCCTTGCTTCTGACTCTGAGTCCCTGTGGCAAAGGCATTGGCCGGATTGCTTTTTCCCCCTCTGGCTTTATCAGTCTCTGATTTCTCTTTCAGAGATAATTTAATTTTTGAAGCAATGGCTATTTAAAGAGTTAGCTGAAATATGAATCCTGCTTTTCTTTGACAGTTATACCAGCCTATCCCAAAGGATGAATGGTGTGATGTTAGAAAGTTTCTTCTTATGGTTTGTCTATTTATTACCATAATTAATTATTGAGAGTTTAGAAACACATCCACTTTGTTCAATCACAGAGAAAATAAACTTAGACAACATCAAAATAAAGTGACATTTAAAGAATGCAGAGCAGTAGGGTCATCCATCTGTAGATAAGAAGAGGAATTCTCTGCCTCTGGGTAGGGGGACTGATAAAAATCTTGTGGCACTCATTTTTCTTGCCAGGTATCAGAGTTGTTACAGGGAGAAGAGGGGCTAGCCACACCCTTGCCCTTGCAGGGGAGGAGGGGGAGCTGAGGCCTGAAACTGCAATGCCCAGAGGTAGAAAATGATGAGCATTCTGAAAGGGGCCTCACAAAGAACCTGGAGTTCAGAAAAGGAGTCCAGAGTCTGAGCCATTACTGATAGGAAAGTGAGAGGACAAAAAGCTACATTTAACATTTTTTGATAATTCCTGATCTATAGTTGGGTGTCAAACAGATTTTCCAGGAAGCTAGATGCTTCCTGGCTTCTGAAATGTGTGTGTATGTGGTACCTGCAGCCACACCCACTGAGCAGCTCCATTCTGCAATCTTCTGGGGTAACCTGGTTACCTGTGGTGACCTTTATTTGTAGTGACCCAGTTCTGGGAGATATGCCTCCCCCCTGGGTGGTGACCCTTTGGCATAAGGAAGGATGTAACTTCTGAAACTTGGGCAGCAGTTGGGAGTGGACTTGGGGGAACCAGTTTGGAATATATAGAAGGTAAATTTCTTTTTTAAACCAGTGACAGGTGTCAGTATCAGTTTCCAAAAGGAAACAGATGGCACATTCAAAATGGGTATTCAAGGAGAATTTAGGAAACAGACTTTTCACAAAGGTGTGGGCAGTGTCCTGGGCTAGTAACAGCTAGGCTTTTACTTCAGCCCTTCTGGGCTGAAGGGAGGGGACACACAACTCCTGGGACCCAGAGAAACAGAGACAGGTCAGGAGAGGCACCTGGTGGAAATTGTGTCTTCATCCTAGGTCCCCACCAGCACACAGTGACCATGAGTGGAGGCTAGTGGAGTAAATACTGCAGCCTCCCCTTCTGCCCCATCTCCTACAACTGTTCCCTGATGGCCAAGCTCATCTGGACAGACAAGGGCGTGGGGTTCACACACACAGGACTGCCTCCCTGGGGAAGAACAGAGGAGGAGGCATCACCAGGGTCAAGGAAAGTATCTGCCTGCGGTGATATTCGGGCATTCCTCCCACTATCTGGATCACTCCCCCGCCCCCCCAACCCGTTTCCTTCTTGCAGCCTTTCTCTTCCCTTCCCTCAAGGGCTATAGTTCTTAGGACCCCAACCTCAGCTCTGTCTTCACTCTGCGTATTCTGTCATCCTGTGTTTCTAACTGCCACAAACACCAGATGACTCTGCACCTCGAACTTTAGCTCCTCTCCTGAGCCAAAGAGTCACATGCCTGATTGCCAATCAGAACACCACCTGGATGTCCCCAGGCCACCGCATCCATGAGCAGTGTGTCTGAAACCTGCCACGTTCAGCTCTCAGCCAGATGAGAAGCTTAAGTCACCTTTGTTCCTTAATTTTGCTATAATTCACAACCCAATGAGCTATTTCCTTCTGTCTCCATGGCTTATGTACAGTCAGGGCTTTGTTCCCCTCCAACCCCATCCCCACAGGCTCGGGTCAGTCTCTGGGCTGTTCATAAGCTGGTGAACATGATCATGGGCACACCTCTCAGATCACATTTCTGCTTAGCAGAAAATAGTTTTCACAATATATGATAAATTAGGCAACTCCCCGCTCAAAAAATGACTTGTATGAATGGAAGATAAGAATAAAATTCTGTGAGCCATTCACTATGTGAAGTTTTTTAGCACAAAGTGACTTTTGGGAAGATGGGCAGGTTGTAACATCTCAATGGTGGTGGTGGATGTTTGGGTAAATACACTGGTCAAAAGTCGAGCACTGTGCCTTTAAAATGTGTTTGTGATATTGCATGCCTCAATACACCTCAATAATGTTGATTTTTTTTTTTAATTCATTAGATCAGGTTCAAGATCAGACTTGATTCTAATTTTACATTGTTTACTGAGTCCAAGCTCACTCTGCTTGCCAGAAAACAGGCCAATAAACTGGAGATGAGTTACTGAGGGAAAAGATATGACTTTATTTGGAAAGCCAGCTAACTGAGAAGATGGCCAACTAATGTCTCAAAATAACCACCTTGACAGGGTCTTGATGCTAGCTTTTTTTATAGAACAGAGATGGTGGAAGGTGAGCAGGTAAGGTAAAAATGGACTAATCTTGCAAATAATTCTTAGAATGGCCAGCCTCTAGGAGGGAATGTGTTCATTTCTTCCATCCTGTAGCCATTCACAGATGGACAGGGTCTTGAATAAAGCCATTTTGGTTTTTTTTTTTTTTTTAATTCAGGCAGAGGAGCAGAATTTCCCAAGACAGGTCATTATGTATGGATGGTATTGTTTTAGTGAACAAAAGCAATGGGAAGCAAGTGTTAAAGTAAATGAAACAGATCTAGCATGGAGTCAGGTTTTGTTCTCCCCTGTAACACAGTCACATTCACTTGCATTCTTAACCTCATGGACTAGTTAGAGGGATTACTGCTTGCTTCCATGACAAAAAGTCCCCAGATGTCAGTCGCCTTGCACAAGAGCTTTGCATTTTCCTCATGTCCTTCTTGCTGGATTCAGACAGCCTTCCAAGTGATAAGTCAGGGAGCCAGACTCCTCTCATCCATCCTGTGATTCTTTTATCTGCTGAGATCTCAGAATCATCCCCAAGATTCTTTGCATCTGTCCAACAGCAAGAAGAATCCCCAGACATTTTAGAAGGCCACTTTGAAACTGTGGACATCACTTCCATCCTCATCTCAGTGGACAACGTGAGTCAGAGGGCCCCACTCAGATTTTAGGGGGCTGTAGGTATCCATTTGTCAACAGGAAAAGAGATGTGGTGAACTAGTCCACTGCCCCCACTGCAGCCTTCTGGATGGGGACACAGCAGATGGAGTCAGAAGCATGTCCTCTGTCCTGGGAACTGAGTAGAAGCTACAGAATAATGCATCTAAAACACACCCCAAAGCTGTACATGCCCTTCAAATACAGGAGTCTGTGACTGACTGGAGGGCTGCTACAATGGGGTGCCCTCATCTGTGCCCAGGGGCACAGATCATACATGTGGGGTGCATCTGCCACGTGTCACAGAGATGGGCTGAGAGTGTCCAGCTGCAGCTCCAAGCTTCTGCCAGGCCCACTTTCTGCTGAAAAGGGACTAAACAATCTGGCTGTCCCAGAAGTGGGTCAGAGAAGCCAAGAGCAGAAGCAGATCAGCTTGGGAAGCAGGGGCTGCTGAGCACCATCAGAGTCCATGCTGTGGATGTAATAAAAGCATCTCAAGGATACACCCTGAACACTGGCATTTGGTAGGAGAGGGATAAGACCACCAGTATCCATTGGTACCTCCTTTTTCACCAGGCTCCATCACTCACCATGAATTCAACAGCCCCAAAGATAGGAAGTTCTCCTTCAAGGATGACACATGGGGAGAGGAGTTTCAGGAGGCGGATGTGGGTTCCCTCATTTCCCCTGTCTTAATACCATCAATAGAAGGCTGAGTTAATTCTATTTTTAATTTTCTGTGTCTTATGATGTTTTGACATCTTAAAAATCTTTTTTTGTTGTTTTGTAAATAAGTTCATTTATATCACCTTTTAGATTCCACATTTAAGTGATATCATGTGATAGTCATCTCTGTCTTACTTCACTCAGTAAGACACTCTCAGGTCCATGCATGTTGCTGCAAATGGTATTATTTCTTTTTTTATGGCTGAATAGTATTCCCTTGTATATATGTACCACATCTTCTTTGTCCGTTCATCAATCCATGGATATTTAGGCTTCTTCTATGTTGGATATTTAGGCTTCTTCTATGTCTTTACTATTGTTAATTTTGTTGCTATGAACACTGGTGTGTGTGTGTGTGTGAGTGTGTATGTATCTTTTCAAATTATGATTTCTCTGGACATGGGCCCAGGAATTGAATTGCAGGATGGTATGATAGCTCTATTTTCAGTTTTTTAAGGAACATCCATACTGTTCTCCATAGTAGCTGCACCAGTTTACATTCCCACCAACAGTGTAGGAGGGTTCCTTTTTCTTCACTCTCTCCAGCATTTTTTGTTTGACATCTTTACCATCTTCCTGGCTGGGGAGGGACTCCTTCCAGGACATCCAAATCTTCGAAGACAGCAAAGGGCTTGGAGCACACCTTTCAGATGCAAACCCACCAAACTCTAATCTATGCTCCTGATCACCCCCCTTTTCTAATGTTCACCCACAAGCCAGTACTTCCCCTTCCCCAAATCACCCCAGATCACGTACTAGGCAACTAGAGAACACCCCTCGAGCCCAAAGCTCACTGGAATTATTCAAACTGGACAGTTCCAAACTGTTGACCCTGCCCTGTCTTTCTCATGGACACATCAAGAAAGACCATGGCCTAGGTCTCCTCACTCACTCCTGCTTCTGGCTCTGGACCAAAACCTGGGGCATCCCATGTGGCACTCCAGGGTGTGATGTCATCTTCTTTCAACAACACTGGCCCCTCCATGTGGTGTCACTCAGTCACACCCATAAATAAAAGTCCTAAAGGTATGGACTTCCCTGGTGGTCCAGTGGCTAAGACTCCATGCTCCCAATGCAGGGGGCCAGGGTTTGATCACTGGTCAGGGAGCTAGATCTTGCATGCCACAACTAAGACCCAACACATCCAAATAAATAAATGGTGCTGTTGTTCAGTCACTGTCATGTCTGACTGTTTGCAACCTCTTGGACTGCAGCACACAGGGCTTCCCCATCCTTCACTATCTCCCAGAGTTTGCTCAAATTCATGTCCATTGAGTTGATGATGTCATCCAACCATCTCATCCTTTTACCCCTTCTCCTCCTGCTCTCAACCTTTCATAGCATCAGGGTCTTTTCCAGTGAGTTGGCTCTTCACATCAGGTGGCCAAAGTATTCGAGTTTTAGCTTCAGCATCAGTCCTTTCAATGAATATTCTAGGTTGATTTCCTTTAGGATTGATTGCCTCTGCTTCAAGTTTTGGGTTTTTTGGCCTTGAGGCATGTGGGATCTTAACTTCTCCACCAGGAACTGAACTCACACCCTCTGCACTGGAAGGTGAAGTCTTAACCACCAGACCCCCAGGGACATCACCACCATCTCTATTACAGGGGAAGTAGTGCTGAGAGCCCTTCTGCCCTCCTTCTAAAGCCTATCCAAGTGTCACTTCCCACCTGGGAGACTTACATATATTTGATTCACTCTCATCCTAAAATCCAATTGCCAGCTCTGTATTTTCTCCCAAACCCTGATTAAGCGCAATGTCAAGGTGGCCTGGCGCCCCACTCCCTGACTGCCTTGCCCATGGGCACATCTTCTGTGGGCTTTGTATCCATGAACCAAACTAGAAAAGCATGTTGTATTATTAATGAATTTGTAGAGCACTGCACACCTGCAGAGCTCTCAGTCCTTTCCAGAGCAATTTTGCAGTGTCCCAGTGATCCTAAGAATACCCCTGAGGGTCCATGGGGCAGGCACTGTTATTTCTCTCTGACTTATGGAGCAATAAGGACCAGCGAGTGAATTGCCTGGCCCAGGGATACACAGCTGGTCAGTAACCATGCCAGGAGCACACCTGCATCTCCTTGCCTCTCTCTGGAGTTTTGTGTTTGTTTTTACCCAAATGTACATCCACACATCCATGAAGAGGAGTGATAAAAGAGAGCTGAAAAATCATCCTTCACTCTCTTGCTGGAAGGAATGACAGCTTTGTGTCTGATGTGTTCAATTGCAGGGACTCCCCCCGGGCTTGCCAAGGGACAAGCAGGGTGCTGGCACCAGGACTGAAAACATACAGAGAAGAGCGTGACAGGCACCCAGAGGTTTCACCATCTCATGAGGAAGAAAGGTCACAGTGACATAACCATACACATACACACACATAACCGCAGCTGGGACAGGTGCTACAAAGAACACTGTGCTATGTGGTCATGGATGGCCCAGGCCTCACCTGTGCAGGTATGGAGGGAGGTGTCCCCGGGGAAGTGATATGTCAGCAGAAGCCTGATGGCTGGGGAGAGAGTGGCTAGGAAAAGGGAAGTGAGCAAGGTGGGCCAAAGAAAAGAGTGTCCCAGACAGGAAGGGAGCGTTCAGAAGCCCTCGTGACAAGAGAAAACGTGAAGCCCCAGAAGCCATAGGGCTTCCCTGGTGGCTCAGTAGTAAAGAACCTACCTGCCACTGTAGGACAGACGCAGGACATGCTGGTTCCATCTCTCAGTCAGGAAGATCCCCTGGAGGGGGAAGTGCAACCCACTTCAGCATTCTTGCCTGGAGAATCCCATGGACAGAAGAACCTGGTGGGCTACAGTCCATGGGGTTGAAAAGACTCGAACACAACTGAGCACACGTGCACCGGAGGCCCTAAAGAATATCCAGGAGGATGCAACAGAGAACAAGGGAGCAATGGAGGGGCACGGGGCAGGATGGGCTGGGTACGACCATCGGGCAGGATGCTGGAGGCAATGCCTGCAATTTGATCTCCATTTTAAGACAAGTTGGGTGTCCGGGAAGGTTTCAAATAAATATCATGATCTGATCACGTGAATTTGGGGAGCTTCTTGCTATCTGCTCTGTGGGATAGATGGAGGATACATCAGAGAAAAGGCTGATGGCAGCATCTGGGTGGAGATGCTAGAGATGCAGTCTAGAGAGACTAGGGAGACGAGAAGAGCACCAAGAGCCCTGACTCCAAGCTGGCTGTGCCTTCCCAGGAGCCTCCTCCAAATGTACAGCACCCGCACAAGATTAGCATTCTGGGGTGCAGTCCCTCCAGCTGCACTGCACATCTGTGGGGACCTCCGGCAGCTCACCCACTCTGGGGGTGATTGATGGCTCTGGGAGGAAGCTGATGTCCCAGATGGAGACGGCCAGTTTAATTTGCAGCTTCTAAATCTGTTCAGATACAGTGTTCTGCCATTAAAGATTCATTTAGACTTATCTTAATAGGAAACAATATAACTCAACCAGACCCATAAATGACAAATTGCCCTTCATCGGGAGAAATCTTAAGGCAAAAGATGTGATTTTCCATCATTCGATCCTGTGGTTAATTTCCGCAGAGCTGACGGTGCTTTGCTGTGTTCAGAGTGATGAGTGCTCTCGTGCTGTCCTTGTGTCCACTGTTCTAAAGCCAACAACATGAGTTTTAGTTTCTCTGGCAAAGAGGGGGACTGTTGGTACTGGCTTTAAGAACTGGTCAGGATGTCCTCGGTGGTTCAGTGGTTAGTACTTCACCTCCCAATTCAGGAAGTACAGGCTTGATCCCTGATGGGAAACTAAGATCCCACAAGCCTTGAGGCCAAAAAACCAAAATATAAAACAGAAGCGATATTGTAATAAATTCAATAAAGACTTTAAAAATGGTCCACATTCAAAAAAATATGTTAAAAAATAAGAAAGAATTGGTCAGACAGCAAGTCACGGAACCAACGGCGTTTACAACCTTGTTCTGTCGCTAAGTCATGTCTGACTCTTTGTGACCCCATGGACCAGAGCAAGCCAGGTTTCTCTGTCCCTCTCTGAGTATGAGAGGTTGCTCAGATTCATGAATTACCATCCCTGGATTATGAGAATGCATAAAGCAACAAAGCGAAAGGAGAAAATGACAGAAATGAGTTTCCCAAGTTGCATAGCTGCAAATATGCCCTAAGGAAATTCCAGCTGTGAAGTAAATGGTGGCTTCCAGGGCCTTGGGCATCCAGCGCACTGTTTTCTTTGTAAATTCCTGCAAGCAGAGGCAGCATAATTTAGGATAAAGTGGAGTCACACAGCTCTGATTCTGGTTTCTAGCTCTGCCACTTTCTAAAGAGTTGTTAATACATGGAGATGGTCAAGGAATGTGCGTGCACCAGGAGGCCAGCCAGTGTTTGAGCATCAATACCCTCAGGCAAATGATTGGACTTCTAAGCCCCAATTTCACTTTCTCTAAAAAAGCAAGAAAGAAAATAATTGATTCTACCTCCTACGCCTGTTGTTAGATTTAAATGAAATAATGCATATAAAACATCTAGTACAGCGAGCCGCAGCTGAAACCCACAGCAGCACTGATGGGCGTTTACTGTGCCCGGCTGTTTGATGGCACATACATCTTCATCGTATCTCTTAGTCTATCTGAGGCCAAATTTAATGCAAGTGTGTGCAGAACGCCTAGTTCAGCACCTGGCACACTGTGACATCTGCAGCGTGAGTTTTATTCCTCATTCTATGTTTGAAAGCTGGTTGTATATCTGCCTCATCCTATAATCAAATAACCCCATGATTGAGACACCTTTTCAACTGTGTAGCAAAGGACATACTTTATTTATCAGCTAAAAACCTAGGATGCTGGCACTCAGACCATGCAGTGTCATAAACACCTCACCTTTGAGGACAACACTGAAATTTAGAATTTGGCAACTTGAGCTCTACAAGGATAGAAAGAATTTGGATGCCGTATTCTTTAGATGTCTCTCTTTGCCACTATTCTTGCATTCAGGAGGTCACTCGTATTCCTGACACAGAGAGCTTCACCTAAGTACATAGCTTGAATTCAAACCATCTTGGGCCCCAAGTGCGTGTGTGTGGAGGGTGGCTGAGGTATTCTCATGAGCCATACTGGAGTACTTTGGTCAAATTGCACAGCAGTGCCTGAGAAGTTTAAAGGGAATCAGGTAAATGAAAGTGCCTAAGAACTGATGCTTTTGAACTGTGGTGCTGGAGAAGACCGTTGAGTGTCCCTTGGACTGCAAGATCAAACCAGTCAACTCTAAAGGAAATCAACCGTGAATATTCATTGGAAGGACTGCTCCTGAAGCTCCAAAACTTTGGCCACCTGATGCAAAGCACCGACTCTTTGGAAAAGACCATGATGCTGGGAAAGATTGAAAGCAAAAGGAAAAGAGGGACAGCAGAAGATGATATGGTTAAATAGCATCATAGACTCAATGAACATGAATTTGAACAAACTCTGGGAGATACTGGAGGACAGGCCAGGCTGGCAGGTCATGGGGTCCCAAAGAGTTGGATATGGCTTAGCAACTGAACAACAGCAAAGTGAAAGCTCTTAGGAAGAGAAACACTTGTGAAGAAAAGACATCTTAGTTACCTGTCTCTGCATAACAATATTGTAATAAATTCAGTGGCTTTGAACAACACATGTTTATCATCTTGCAGTTTCTAAGGGTCAGGAGTCAAGGCATAGCTTATCTGGTCACTAGCAAGGCTGTGATCAAGCTGTCAGCTGGGGCTGAGTCCTCATTCGAGGCTGGACTGGGGAAGGTCTGCCCCAAGCACTGTGCTCACTGGCTCAATTCTGTTCTTTCCAGCTGCCTGACAAGGGCTTCCATTTCCCACTAGCAGGAGGCAGGAAACTGCTCTTCCCCCAAAAAGGGAGTGAGTCACCTGGAAAGACAGACCTTACCATCTTATATAACAGGATTACCTACAAGGAATCCCATACATCCTGTTATAGTGGCTGCATTCTTTTTTTAAATTAGTTTTTACTGCAATATAGTTGCTTAACAATGTTGTGTAAGTTCCTGCTGTACAGCAAAGTGAATCATCCATACCTATACATATATCCTCTCCCTTTTGTATTTCCTTCCCATTCAGGTCACCACACTGCATTAGCACAGCTCTCTGTGCTACACAGTAAGTTCTCATTAGTTATCTGGTGCAAAGAGCTGACTCATTGGAAAAGACCCTGATGCTGGGAAAGATTGAGGGCAGAAGGAAAAGGGGGTGACAGAGGATAAGATGGTTGAGTGGCATCAGCAACTCAATGGACATGAGTTTGAGCAAACTCTGGGAGATAGTGAAGGACAGGGTAGCCTGGTGTGCTGCAGTCCACGGGGTCACAAAGAGTTGGACACGACTTAGTGACTGAACAATAAATCAGTAGTGCCTAGGTGTCAACCCCATCTCCTAATTCCATTCCTCCCTTTCTACCTTGTTATCCATATATTTGTTCATGCCTGTGTCTCTATAGTGGTTGCATTCTATTGGCTGAGTTCAAGTCCCTGGTTCCATGCATTGCACTCAGGAGAGATGGTGTGAACCCCAGAAGCTGGGGCCTGGGAACCACATCAGAGTCTGTCTACAATGGCCTCACTGTCTGGGTGCAGTGGCAGCCCACCTGCAACTGATGCCCTCACCTGGTCTGTGAGCCGGTGAGGGGAGGGAGGGGAGGATTCTGCATACATTTATGTTCCATTTGGGAGCAAAGGAGTATCTGAGGAGAAGGACCAGGACAAACATACTGAAGAAGGATAAATCAGGGTCTCTAGCTGGGAAAATAGATGACTCTTTAAAAGAGGGATATATCTCTTCTGAGAATGGATGTCAGGGCTCCTGCAATATAAATGCCCGTGAGCCTGTCCACTGGGGAGAAGCAGCTCTGGACACCAGGCTGAGGGACTGTCTCTGCCCAGTTAGGGCACTGATAACCACAGGACCCTCAGTGAATCCAGTTCCTTCAAAGGCTGCTGGCTCCAAAATGGTGTGATCCTGTGACTCAGAGTGATGGTCAGCTGACCAGCTGCTTTCTTCCTGGGTCATCAGAAAGGAAGAGAAATCTGGGGGGATGACCAGGAAGGCCCCGAGTCTCCCTCACAGGTCTGATAAGCACTGCAGTGAAACTCAAGTTCTTCATTGGATTAAGTCCAAGAACCCATCGGCGGATGGCCTGGAGACCCTAAGACACAGCTGAAATGGCAGTCCCAACGTCCTCTAATCTCACTCCACAGGGGCGGGTGCTCAGGAAGAACTCAGAAGTCATCCCAAAGTGTGCCCCTCAATGCACCCATCCCACAAGAGGCTCATGAGCTGGTAGATTAGTGACTGTACCCAGAATTTTTGTTGTTTATTGATAACAGTTCATTATTTCACCAAGTCCGTGTGATAGAGAACAGTGGCACATGCTGATACACCCCCTGATCCATTCATCCACAGCTACCAAGCACCAGGTACTATGATATGCACAAGGAACACAATCACAGAAGAGCATCCCTGCTTCACTCCAGCGATGGAACCACGACAGTACAGGTGGATAAAGAAGACTTGCTGGATGTCAGAGGTAAGTCACCAGAAGGAAAACAAAGCAAAGGGCACAGACAGGGCAAAGATGTTGAAATTTGAAACAAAACAGCTGGGAAAGCCTCACTGAGAAGGACATTTCCATCAATACTTAAAGGAACTGAGCAAGTGCATGTCTGGGGAAAGAGCATTGCAGGTAACACGAGGAGCAAGTGCAAAAGTCCTGAGGTAGGATCAGCCTGATGCTCTGGAGATGCTGTGAAGGGGGCAATGGGTTT
Source organism: Aepyceros melampus (assembly GCA_006408695.1). NCBI lineage: Eukaryota > Metazoa > Chordata > Mammalia > Artiodactyla > Bovidae > Aepyceros > Aepyceros melampus. The sequence goes on along the minus strand of SJXQ01001899.1, from coordinate 333,272 downwards.
GAACAGAGGATACAAGGTGATAGAGACAAAATCCTATGAGGTCTGACAGGCAGCAGAAGGTCAATATCTGTATGTTTGATAAGTATCAAAGGCCAAATTGTGAAGGACTTAATGGGTGAGGGGGTGTAACCCTCCCCAGGTCTGATAAGTGGGGCAGGATATCTTAGTTCACTTTAGTCGCTCATGTCGCACATGTCCGACTCATCACAACCCCATGGGCTGCAGCATGCCAGGCTTCCCTGTCTATCATCAACTCCTGGAGCTTACTCAAACTCATGTCTATTGAGTCAGTGATGCCATCCAACCATCTCATCCTCTGTCATCCCCTTCTCCTTCTGCCTTCAATCTTGCCCAGCATCAGGGTTTTTTCCCCCCTTCTTCGTATCAGGTGCAAAAGTGTTGGAGTTTCAGCTTCAGGATCAGTCCTTCCAATGAATATTCAGGGTTGATTTCCTTTAGGATGGACTGGTTGGATCTCTTTGCTGTCTAAAGGACTCTCAAGAGTCTTCTCCAACACCACAGTTCAAAAGCATCAATTCTCTGGCACTCAGCTTTCTTTATAGTCCAACTCTCACATTCATACATGACTACAGGAAAAACCACAGCTTTGACTAGGTGGACCTTTGTTGGCAATGTCTCTGCTTTTTAATATGTTGTCCAGGTTGGTCATAGCTTTTCTTCCAAGGAGCAAGTGTCTTTTAATTTCATGGCTGCAGTCACCATCTGATGTGGTTTTGGGGCCCAAGAAAATAAAGTCTGTTACTGTTTTCATTGTTTCCCCATCTATTTGCCATGAAGTGATGGGACCAGATGTCATGATCTTAGTTTTCTGAATGTTGAGTTTTAAGCCAGATTTTTCACTTTCCTCTTTCACTTTTACCAAGAGGCTCTTTGGTTCCTCTTCACTTTCTGCCATAAGGGTGGTGTCATCTGCATATCTGAGGTTATTGATATTTCTCCTGGCAATCTTGATTCCAGTTTGTGCTTCAGCCAGCCTGGCATTTCGCATGATGCACTTTGCATGAAAGTTAAACAAGCAAGGTGACAATATATAGCCTTGACGTATTCCTTTCCCAATTTGGAACCAGTTATTGTTCCATGTACAGTTCTAACTGTTGCTTCTTGACCTGCATACAGATTTCTCAGGAGGCAAGTCAGGTGATCTGGTATTCCCATCTCTTTAAGAAACTTCATTTGTTGTGGCCCACAGAGTCAAAGGCTTTGGTGTAGTCAATAAAGCAGAAATAGATGTTTTTCTGGAATTCTTTTGCTTTTTCAATGGTTCAACAGATGTTGGTAATTTGATCTCTGGTTCCTCTGCCTTTTCTAAATCCAACTTGAACATCTGGAAGTTCACGGTTCATGTACTGTTGAACCCTGGCTTGGAGAATTTTGAGCATTACTGTGCTAGCATGTGAGATGAGTGCAATTGTGCGGTAGTTTGAACATTTTTTGGCAGGATATCTATTAGGGCCTAATAGACAAGAAAGGGAGGGGGCAAATCCAGCCAGGAGGTTGTTCCCAACATTTTTGGCATCTGAGACTGTTTTTGTGGAAGACAATTTTCCAACAGACTGTAGATGGGGGCTTGATTCAAGTGCATTACAGTTACTATGCATTTTATTTTTATTATTATTACATCAGCTCCACCTCAGATCATCATGGATTCCCAGGTGGTGCTAGTAATAAAGAATTCTCCTGCTAATGTAGGAGAGGTAAGAGATGCAGGTTCAGTCCCTGGGTCAGGAAGACCCCCTGGAGGAGGAAAAGGCAGCCCACTGCAGTGTTCTTCCCTGGAAATTTTCATGGACAGAGGAGCTTGGTGGGCTACAGTCTGTGGGGTCATGAAAGAGTCGGACACATCTGAACACACACACACCTCAGATCATCAGGTATTATATCTCTGAGGATGAGGATCCTGGCTGTAAGGTCATATGGTTAAGGCCAGTAGAGAAAGTCCTCTAAAGTTGCATAGGTAATGGAGGATGTATCCTGCAGGGTCTGAGAGATGTTTGGGCTTAGTCGCTCAGTCATGTCTGATTCTTTGCAACAGCATGGACTGTAGCCTGCCAGGCACCTCTGTCCGTGGGATTTCCTAGGCAAGAATACTGAGTGGGTGGCCAGTCTCTTCTCCAGAGAATCTTCCTAACCCAGGGATCTAACCCAGATCTCCCACATTGCAGGCAGATTCTTTACTGTCTAAGCCACCAGATTCTGACTGTGAGAAGGGCACTGTTGGCAGACTCTGAGCAAAGAAGCCATCTGGCCATGATTTCACGAAGGGTCCCTCCATATAGAAACTGAGACAGGAATGAGGGAGGGGACTGGGGGGAAGCTGGCAGGCTCATTTCACGGGTCACTGCTGTAATCCGTGAGAGCCGATGGTGACTGCAGCCAGGGTGATAAGAGCACTGTAACGCTGTTACTCACCAGGAAGAATCATCCTCTATTTCTCCTCTAAGCTCCATCCCACAAGCCTCTCCATAAACTGCAGTCTTTAAATCTCACACTCTGCACAAATCCCGAGCAATCCGCAGTTAGACACTGTTATGTTTTTTCCACCTAATTGAGTGAGTGGTTCAGAATTTAAGACATTTTACAGCACTTATTAATCTATTGTCAGTGTTTAATTTTATAGACAGGAACCAGTTAAAAGCCAAGCTGTAAAAGTTCCCTCTGGCTTCCAGGCCTTTGGTGTAGATCACAAGAATCAGAGCTAGGGAGGGAGGGGGTCGAGGGAGATAGATGGCGTCCTCAAAGCCCTGAGGCTGGGGGGTGTCTGGGGCCCTTCTTTTTAACTCACACCAATCCACTTGAGAAGAAGGGGGTGACAGAATGAGGTGGTTAGATAGCATTTCTGACTCAATGGACATGAATCTGAGCAAACTCCAGGAGATGATAAAGGACAGGACAGCCCGGCGTGCTGCAGCCCATGGGGTCACAAAGAACGGGACCCAACTTAGTGACTGAACAGCAACAAGCACTTCAGTGAACTGGTGAGGGGAGCTTCCTCTCAAGCAAACATTTGGACAAGCAACACCCCCAGTATCACCAGCGTGGCTCCGAGCTGGCCATCCAGATGTGCCCTGGATATGCACTAGTGACTTTCCCAGAGGACAGCCAGATGAGGTCCCAGCATCCTAGCCAAGTCAGAAAGGCCTCTTGAACAAGTAAATATAATCTATTTGGGGGGAGACATTTACAAAACTCTAAGGATGGAGTCAAAGTTAATTCACAGAATTTCCTGTGAATATCCCACGAGACAGAGGAGTCCTAGAAAGAGTCTTTCATCCTGGAGACGGAAACTGAGTAACTCCTACCTTGAAAACTCTCAAGGCCTGGATCACCTCATCCAGTCAGTCCAAAGATGCTCCTTGGGAAAGGTCTTGAACTTTGCACAGTATCCCGGAAGTGAGCTAGCTGTCCATCACCAAGGATACCAGGCCTGACTTTGAGTTTCCATCCCAAATACCAACTGTGTTTCCTTCACTCTCCAAACAATCTAAACAGATTGCCTTCTTCTATCTAAAGACATTATTTCATTGGCATCAGGAGTTCAGAGATCAGAGGAAAATGAAGCACATAGAGATGAGCCAGGATCACTAGGGATCCCAGTTGCTGTAGGAGGCAGAGGTGTAGAGGGTTCTGTTTTGCAGGAGCAGAAGCAGGCTTGGGACCAGGTAAGGTTCCCCTGAGGTAGGAACTTGGGACTGGATCTGTAGGATGTGACAACAGGCCAAGGGAAGGACAGATGACCCCACAGCACTCTGCAGATATTCCATTCTGAAGGTATATTCTGTTGTTCAGTAGCTAAGTCATATCTGACTCTTCGCGACCCCACGGACTGTAGCATGCCAGGCTTTCCTGTCCTTCACTATCTCCTGGAGTTTGCTCAAAGTCATGTCCATTGAGTCAGTGATGTCAACCAACCACGTCCCTTTCTGTGGGTCCCCTTCTCCTCCTGCCTTCAGTCTTTCCCAGCATCAGGGGCTTTTCCAATGAGCTGGCTCTTTGCATCAGGTACATTCTATCCCACATCCATCCAGGCCCCTGCTGACATAATTGAGAATCAATTATGTCATGCCAGGGCTGCTAGTTAAGAGCTCCAGCCTCGCCTATGAGAGGGGCAAGCCTCACATGAAGCTACCCACTTCTCTTCAGTCCTGATTATTCCCCTAAATGACAATGTATAGCTTGCCCTTGATAGGCCTCAAGTTCAGAATAATAAAAATATGGGTCATTGCAGTGTTAAAGTAATGTGTGATGACCCACAGGACAAATCCCTGTTAGAAGGAGCGCTGGGCTTCTCTGCTTGAGATGCCAAGGTCATGAGCCTCTTCACACACCCGTTTTCCTTACTGCCAGGACATTCAAAACAGAGCTTCATGCTCTGCCATCACAGCACGTCCTCTCTTGAGAACTTTTCAAGCTACAATTAACTTTCCTCCTCTTTTTCCTGCCCCCAAATCATTCATACAGATTTCATCACTTCGTTACTGTCCTTTTGCTCGTTTAATTCACCCTCTAATCTTTTCTAGAAGCGAGTGGGGATTTAGGGAATTAATTCAACTGTGTCTTATCTATGAACTCACGATGACCACTGCCCCATGGTGGAAAATCACTCTCGGTGCAGACACAGTTCAATTGAGATGTGAAAACTTCCGAGCGTGGAGTCTCTCTAGCCGCCATTGAAAAGCCTGCCTTTGCAGAATATTAAGAGCTTGGGGAAAGACATGTGCTATGGATTTATTTCTGAATTTAAAAATATATATAAATTTATATACAATGCAATGTGTATGTAAAAATACATACACAGTTTGTAAAAATAAATATGAAGGCTATATATACATATAAAAGTGGGAAAACAGTATTACTGAAAGATTAATATAATTGTATCAGGACATGAGACTTTCAATTCTTTCAATGATCTTTCAGTTCTTCCTTTACACTTTTCAGTTTGGTCCTTACTTTTCTTTTCTGTGAGCATCATTTGTTGCTCTTTCTCTGACCGTTGTTTCTGCATTTGCCTGTGCAGGTACATACATATCTGGATGATTCCCATGCCACTGTATGAGCATATTAAAATCTAAGGGCTCCCTTGGTGGCTCAGATGGTTTATTAAAATCTATTTATCCATTTTCATATTGGTGTACATTCAAATAGTTTCCATTCACTTAAGTTACCACCACTTAGCTGTGACTTCTCAATGCACAGATCCAAATGCCCCCTGAGGATGCCTGCTGAGTGGTGAAATTGCTGTATCTTAGGATACATGTATCCTCCAATGTGATCACCAACACACCTAAAAGTGGATGCTTCCTTATCAGTTGATGGAATGAGACTGCTTTGTGTTTGTTTTTTTTCCAATATGATTGGTGTAAGGTGGCATCTCAGTACTATTTGAATAAACGGTTCCTTGATTGCAAATGAAGCTAAATATCTTTTCCTGCATTTTGGCTGTTCAGGTTTCCTCTGATGAATTGTCTGTTATATTCTTTGCCCATCAGCCTATTGAGTGACTTGCATTGTTCATATGTATTTCTAGGAATCATTTCTTTAAAATGATGATTTATTTATAAGGCATTTATCTGTCTTCTCTAGTCATGCTTTTTAAAAAACATTTATTTATTTGGCTATGTTGGGTATTAACTGTGGCCTGTGGGATCTTCATTGCATCATGCAGGATCTTTCACTGTTGCACGCGGACTCTCTAGTTGTGGTTCCTGGGCTTTGTTGCTCTGCAACATGTGGGATCTTAGTTCCCTGACTAGGGACCAAACCCAGCCCTTGCCTTCCAACGCAGATTCTTCTAAGAAATCCTTCTAATCATGTTTGATGTGTTAATGAACATGGTTTGCTAACAACAAATTGTTTCATGACATCTTAAACCTGATAAGGTCGCAACTAGACCCTGCCCATTCCAACCTGAATTGAACTAATGGTAGAACATGGCTGTTTTTCCCAAGCCCAAACACACACACACACACACACACACAGAGGAGAGACATAAGGGAAGAAAGAATTTTGGAGCAGTGGCTTTGGCACTCAAGTCACAGAGAAGTAAATTCCACAGAGAAAGATTGGGCCAGGAACTTGACTCTGGCCTGGACATCAGAAAGACATTCATTACAAGTCATTGTATTTCTCTTCTCTCTTAAGAGCTCTGATTTGAATCAAATGACTGCTGCCCTTCCCATTGACTAAGGGAGGAAAACATATTCCTTGCATAAAGAACTTTCTCTCTTGACTGTTTCAGGACAACAACTGCCAAGCTGCTACTAAACCGAAGTCTTTGGAGAGCATACTCATTGAAGGCCGGTCCCTTTAATGAATATTGCATCATCTAGCTCATGGAATGGTTGGCTTCTGGGACGACCCTACAAAGACCAGTCTCTCAACACAACTCACAGTTTGTAATATTATCAACCAGAAGTATAGTTTCCTGATGTTTGGAGACAGAATCCCAGATGAAACTTGGGTTTTATTTACTTTCCTTGCTACTCCTACTGCCTGGTAAGCTGTCAGTGAAGATGGTCGCTGAGTTGAAAAGTCATCATGCTCTGAGATTGTCTGTCTTGGGGCACATTAGTGAGTATGCAGGATTTCTGTACCGTGAAGATCTTCTCATGCCAACGCGCTCTCATTACCATACATCTTGAGCCAAGTTTAGTCAACATTCTTAATTGAGGGTATTCTCTATATCAGACCCTGTGCAAAGCATTGAAAACTAAGCTGTCTTTGTAGAAACAGATAATACTTGACCTACCCAGATCTTGAGATAGGGTGATAAGAATGCAAAGGGGGTCCTGAATGCCCCCAAGTTGTCACCATAAGAGGACTGGGAGGCAGTTTGGCGGGGAGAGGGATTGAAGAGCCCCCTGAGTATAGAACCAGGAGAGAGGCTGGCGTCATGGAGAAGAAGAAAGGAGATGGGAAGGATAGAGGGGAGGATGGTAGGAGGCATTCAGGGAAGGTAAAGCCATGGCTGAGGGCTACAGAGTCTGCTGGCCACACAAAGGCATTGGATCTTATTCAAAGTATAGTGAAGTTGACAGGAAATGGTAAGACCACCAGAGCAGTGTGAAGAATGCATGGAAAGGGAGGCCCAAGAGAAGTCAGTTGTCTGACACAGCAGTGTAAAGAGAGATGATGGTGGGTGTGGATCACTTCCTTCAACCCAAGAGAACATCTTGACCAGCAGGTACGTCCGGGGCCTGAGGATCCCACAAGAGGACCAGGCAAGCAAGATCCAGACTCTGCACCAGCTGCAGACACTCCCCTTATGTGGAAAATAAGAAATTACAAAGACCATTTTCTCAAAGAATCAGTAGCTTCCGTTTTAATGAAGGCTGAAGTTTGAATGATGTTATTCTAGCCGGGGACTTTGTTTGTCAGTAGTTTTTAACTAATTACCATAAGTACCATCCATTTAGAATTTCACTGTAATTCCAGTCCTTATTAGTGTGTAAGCAATGCCTTATCTTTGCTGCAAGCTACTGTTTATTCATAGAAGGAGACAGTACATCACAGACATTGTCATATCAAATAGATATTTTTTTGTATTACATTGTGTGTGGTATGAATGAGCCAGAAGTGATTTGCTAAGTAGGAAGTGCATTTTAAAAGAATTCTGAATTTAAAAAGAAATCCACTTGCTATTGCTTGAGTGTCGGGAGTGGCTGTCTCATATTGCAACTTCTCTTTCTTCTTTGAGTTTTTGCCTTAGGGAAGTATGAGCTGGCAGGTGAACTAAGGCACTGGAGAAGGGCTCTTTTACAATGTGTCTGGGCCACCAGAGGGTAATGCTGTCCACTGCAATTATGAGTGAAAGTGGGCATCTCACTGGTTACAAGGACCACACTACCTCCATCTCTCTAGCTTTCATCAAGGAAGATGTCAGCTATCTGGCATGTCAGTTTGGAGCCATAAGGAAATCAAGCTGGCACATTCTGTAAAGCTTAAACGCTTGATTGTCATTAGGATTCGGAGCTGCACTTCCAGGAGCCACCGAATGGAACCGCGCATCTGCAGGGACCCAGGGAAAGATCACCTCTCTCCATCTATCACAGCACATATGGAGGCAGACAGATGTTCCTGATGGAGATGGCCAGCCTAATTTGCAGCTTCTAAATCTGCAGAGACACCATGTTCTGTCATTAAACATTCATTTAGGACCATCTTAATTGGAAACAATATAACAGAGCAATGTACCTAGATGGCAATCGGGTCTTTTTTGTGCATAAATATTAAAGTGACAGCTAGTAACTTTTCTCCATCTGACCCTTCTACTAAGTACGTGTTGGGGTGGAAAAGTTCAGTGTTTTCTCAAAGCTCAGTGAGGCAGACACTTGCGGTGTTCTCACTGGCATTGGACAGTGTGCCGAAGGCAAAGTAGAACAGGCAATGGGGGAGATGCAGAATGGCCACTGGAGAATCTTCATGGATGGTATTCTGAGCATTTAAGAATAAATGGAATAGAGTCAGGGTATGTCTCAGTGAACTATTGCTCTTCTACTTTGGATTTCCTTTAAAATGAGTTACATTTTTAAAGTTCTCTAGTCTATTTGACATTTCTCTGGATGTTATCAGTGCCATTTTGAGAGCTTTCCACGTGCACAACACTTCATAAAACTTCTTTCTTATTCAAAGACATATTTAATTAAAACTCAGTTTTATGGCGCATGCACTAATTATTACTCTTGGCTTGAAGACTCAGTCTGAACCTCCTTTTAATTCTGGGACTCAAATCCTTTGCACTCATTTTTGGAGCCTGGGTGCTTTCAGATTTAGTCAACAGTTCCTATATAAATTGCTCATTGATTCTTTTAATGTAAAAATACAAACAAATAGAATATCCAAAACCTTGCTATAATACAGCTACATGGAGCAAGCATTTTCAGTTTGCTTAAAATGCCATGTGCAGGTGGACTCTGTAAAATGCCATATGCAGATAGATGCTGTGCGTGAATGCCTGCTTAGTCACTCAGTCGTGTCTGACTCTTTGTGACCCCATGGATTGTAGCCCGACAGGCTCCTCGGACCTTGGGATATTTCAGGCAAGAATACTGGAGTAAGTGACCATTTTCTTCTCCAGGGGGTTCTTCCCAACCCAGGGATCATCAAACCTGCATCTCCGTTAGCAGGCAGATTCTTTCCCACTGAGCCACCTGGAAGTCCCAAAGATATGTCAGAGGGTATGACATTTCAATGGCAGAAAGTTATACATCTTACCTGGCCAAGTCTTATTACAACTTTTGCTATCTAAGTGGAGTATACACAAGTATTTGTTTAATTAAATGGTGGCAAAATTCTATTTTGACAAATAACCTGTTTGATTGCTGTGCAAAAAGATCTAGGTGTAAGATACACGTGGCAACAGAAAGAGAAGTGCAAGCCCAAAGGCAGTTAACAAAGTCCTGACATCAGGGTCAGATCCTCAAGGAGCCCAAAGAGCACAATCCAGCTGAGTCTGCAATGGTCAAGGAGGCAACCTGGCCTAATGCCACATGGGATGGGTACAACTACTCATCAGAAGCTCCTGGGAGCTTTATAAAACACCGCTGCCTAGAATCTCCCTGTACCTGTCTGCTACAACCGCTGCAACAGAATACCACAAACTGCCGATTTAAACAACAGAAATGTGTCTGCTTCCACTCCTGGAAATGGAAGTGTGAGATCAAGGTGGAGGCAGTGCTGGTTTCTCCCGAGGTCTCTCTCCTTGGCGTGTAGACAGCAGCCCTCTCACGTGGTGCTCCCTCTCGGTGTGCATCCCTGGCGTCTCTTCCTCTTCTTTAAGGACACCAGGCACACGGGAGAAGGAACCCACCCCACTGGCCTCATTCAACCTTAATTATCTCTAAGTACGGTCACACTGGCAACCATGATCTGCTGTCTGTGACTGTTAGTTTGTATTTACAGAAATTTATGCAATAGGATTTTTACGGTATATACTATTGTTCTCCCGTCTGGATCCTCTCACTTTTATTATTATTTCTGGGACTCACCCGTGTTTCCTCAGTTGTTGCGGAGCATGGGCTTAGTTGCTCCAAGGCATGTGGGATCTTCCCAGACCAGGGAGCAAAGGTGTCCCTCGCATTGCAAGCTGGACTCTAAACCACCAGACCACCAGGGTAGCCCCAGGCCTCTTCCTTTTATTATAATTATCAATAAAGCTCAGATTCGAGTCTATCGTCTGCTTTGTTTTCTCTTTGTGCTGTTATTTGCTTTTCCTTTTTCTACTTTATTTTTGATTTCTGTTTCATCTCTTTTGTTGGCTTTTTAGCCATACTCTTCACTATTTAATTTCAGTGGTCACTTTTGGGTTTACTATCTACATCTTTACTATATGATAGTATACGTTCAGGTGCTTTATATTATTCATATATAGTATAAGAACTTAAAAAAGATATACTTACATTTCTCTCCTCCTACCTTTTGTGCTATTATTGTTTACATTTTTATATGTTGTAAATCCAAAATTCAATTGTTATTATTTCTAAGTGATTTTCTTTTAAAGAGATTTAAATAGTGAAAAAGAGTACATATTTACATTTATTCATGTAATTACCAATTCTGATGTTATTGATTCTTTATGTAGATCTATATTTTCATCTGATATCAGTTTCCTTCTGTCCCATTTATAAATTTTAAAGAGTTTTAAAGACTCTTATTTACATTTTTAAAAGTTCTTTATTGAAGTATAGTTGATTTATAATGTGTTAGTTTCAAGTATACGGAAAAGTGATTCAGTTATATGTATAAAATTGAACTATATTCAACATCCTGCAATAAACCATAATGGAAAAGAATATGAAAAAAATGTATGTATGAAATAAATATGCATATATTGAATATACGTATATACAGATTGAATATAGTTCCCTGATATATGGTAGGACATTTTTGTTTATCTACATTTATTTTAGTATGAGTCTTAATGATAAATTCTTCCAGCTTTTTTTATGTCTCAGAAAGTCTTTTTATGCCTTCATTTTGGAAGCATATTTTCACTGGGAACGTAATTCTAGCTTGACAACTTTTTTCTTAATTGCGTTAAGGATGTTTCCCCGCTGTTTTTGTGCTTGACAAGGTTCAAGAATAAATGTTCTGTCATCTGTATCTTTGTTCCTCTGAACCTATGCCCTTTTCCTCTACTTTTAAGACTTTTCTCTTTATCACTAATTCTAAACAACTTGATTACAATATGACTTAATATAATTTTTTTAATTAAAGCATGCTTCTTGTATTTCGACTTTCTCTGAGTTTGTTGAGTTTTTGTATATATGTGTTGAGAATTTTCATCAACTCTGAAGAATTTGGGCCATTATTTCTTTAAATATTTTTACTGCCCCTCCCTCTTCCTCCTCTTCAAGGATTTCAGTTATGCATGTATTAGACTAATTTAAGTTTCCTACAGCTAACAGATGTTCTTTTCTTCTTGATCCTCTTTTCTCTGTGTGGTTCACTTTAGGTAGTTAGTATTAATATCTTCAGACACATTAATTTGCTTTATTTTGCAACATCTATTGGCCATTTATCCCATCCAGTACATTTTTCATCTCAGACACTGTAGTTTTCATCTCTTGGAATTTGATTTCAATCTTTTTAATATGTTCAGTGTCTTTACTCAACTTTTTGAGCATAGAATGGAGTTCCAATAATTGCTTTCATGTCCTCATCTGCTAATTCTGTAATTTCTATCAGTTTTGTATCAATGTCAATTGACTTTGTTTCCTCCTCATATTTCATGTTTTCTGCTTTTTTGCATGTCTGGTAACTTATGATTGGATTTTAGATATTATAAATTTTACCCTTTAAAGTGATGGACATTTATTCAGAAACAGTTCAGTCCTTTACAGTCTTGCTTGTAAGATTTGTTAGATTAGATCAGAGCAGCATTTAGTCTAGGGCTAATTAACTTCCAGTGCTGCAGAAAGACCCTTCTGAATGATTTACCCAGTGTCCTCTGAATAATGTAGTTTTCCAATCTGACAAGTGGCAGGAGGCATTAACGTGAGGGCTGGATACTCTTGTCATTCTTTAGGAGTTCTCTAAGTGTTTCTCAAGCACAGCCAGAGTGGCCTAGTTGGCAGTAAAGGAGATTGTCCATCGAGTGATCACTTTCGGGGTGGAGAGCATCTTCCCGGGGGCTCTCAGTCTCCCATCATGATCTACTCTTTTGGTTCCAAGGAAGCTTGACTGCACTCTGTTAGATCTTGGTTTCCAAAGCTTTGAGAAAGCACTTAAGCCAGATGAAAGCAAAGAGGTAGGCTGTTTATTATGTAAGATAATTATTTTTTGATTTGTCCCAATCACATGATACAGAAAAAAATTCTCTGAATAACATGCAAATTCTTAGGGAAAGACACACACATGTTAACCATCCTGGATAAAACCAGAGCCTTTCTGTGTCCTTCATGGGTTGTTACAATCAGCAACCTGAGACTTCCAAAGTGGTATGGGGTCACAAAGAGTTGGATATGGGGTCACAAAGAGTTGGACATGACTTAGCAACTGAACACATCCAAAGCAGAGTTGAGATCCTACTTAGAGGGACATGAAATGAAAGGTAATTGATTGATGGGCACCTGATACATCCAAAATTCCGCTGGACATCTATGGAGTCAGAAGCACTTTTATATTAGAATAACCTTTAGCTACATAAAGTTCTACTCTCTCAAGATGCTCCAGATGATTTCATTTGGTTAATGGAAATACAGAAGCCCTTGTCATTTTATCAACAGAACACTCACTACTGTGAGCCTAATCATAGGGACGATTTCCAAGTCGCCTTCCTGAAGGACATATTCATCAACTTCTCTAACCAACAAAAATTCATCAAACTCTGTTAGTGTTTGAATCTTTTGCCAGTCCAAGGTTAAAATAAAAACACAATCTTAGCTTTACAAATAATCCCCTCTTGCTCAGAAGGACATCCTTCTATTAGGATGAGCTCAAGGGAAATGTTGGGTACAGGCTAAAAGACTATGTAGGGTCCTTTATTAATTCAGCAAATACTGAACATGTGCATATGGCAGTGACCAATCTCTGTCTCCAAATATGTAGCGCCTGGTCATTCCTTGACCTTCATTCCCATGACACTAGTGTATTCTGTCTTTCGCTAAGGAGCTGGCAATCCTTTTCAGTCCTTGGGTTTTTTGCCCTCATAATGCACACAATGGAGCTACTTTGACAAGAGTTTCTTACTGATATGGGCATATAGACACAGCGCTGACAGTGAGCACCATATGTTGACTACAGCTCGAAACTAAAGTAGCAGGACTGAAGTCCTAGTTAGCTTTGTATAAAATATTCTAATCTACCCCATTTACAGTCTCTCACAGGACAGACTGGCCAGGATATTTAATGCCTTTCAGTACTGGAAAGATTGCTAGTCAAGTCAGATAACGAATGAAGATAACTGGAAATACTAGAATAGCTGGCTGTTAGAGTAAATTACTGAGCAAGAATGAACTGGTGTTATCCACTATTGTGAATGTGGCCCCTATGATAATTTTGATTTGGGGACATGATGGAAGCTAATTCAATTGATGGATTTTTCTGATTTAATTGACCTCAGAGTTCACTTTACCTAGTTTAAAGCAATAAATCGTCTACTACATTCACAAGGAGGAGTAACACCCATGCACTGAGTCTATACAGAGCTTGTAACCAAGAGGCTATAAGGTCAACAAGCTGAAATCAACCTGCGAATCATTATTCATTCATACATGAAATATTTGTTAAATGTTTTCATCATTCTGCAAAGTGCCACAGAAATTCTGAACAGTCTATCCAAGTGAAGTGCCTGACACATGGAAGGTGCACACTAAATATTTATTATGGGAATGAACAAGTAAGTGAACATACTTGAGATCAAAAGAGGCTTTCATGGAGAAAGGATAATTGCTATGAGGAGAGGTGTTTTCAAGAGAAAAGAAATGGAGTTGGAAAAGCAAAGGCTGGATTCGAGGAAGAGGAAGGTGTTCATTTTACCTGGAGCCTGAGAATGTGCAGGAAGATACGGAAATAGTCTGAGTTAAAAGGCAAGGACCTCTCATAGCAGGCCATGGTCTCTCGCTAGGGAACTTAGGCTCCCTCTTTAAGCAAAGGGAAACCACCAATAACTTAATGAGTGTGAGCAGCCAAGGCAGCACTACGAGGGATTAGCTTCTCCTGAACGTGATTCTTGATACCAGAGCCATCAGTCCATGTATTACCCAGGGTTCTCCAGAGAAACAGAACCAATAGGATATATCTGTAGGGAGAGATTTACCATGAGGAATTGGCTTGTTATAGAGGCTGAGAAGTTTCATCATCTGCTCTCTGCAAGCTGGAGACCCAGGGGAGCTGGTGATATAATTTCAGTCCAATTCAAAGGCTAAGAACCAGAAGTGTCCAGGGAAGAAGATAGAACACCCAGCTCAAGCAATCAGGCGGAAAGAAATGAATTCTTCCTTTCTCTCTTTTTTTCTTCTGTGTATGCTCTCAATAGGTTTAATGATGCTCACTCATATGGATGAGGTCAAAGAGCTTTACTGAGTCCACTGACTTAAACACTAATTTCACCTGGAATTTCACCCTCTCAGACACACGCAGAAGTAATATTCAGCCAAATATCTGGACACCCTGTGATCCAGTTACGTCAGCACATAAAATTAGTCATTGCAGTTCACTTAGAGAAAATCAACTAATTTCACAAAGCAGCTCTGCTCTCTGGAATTGAGGATTTTATCTATGAAAGAAACTGCGATGTTCCAAAAAATAGAGCCACACATCACAGCCTTGATCCCAACTAAGGCACACGAGGTGGAAACCACTGTTTATTACATCTGACTTAAGGGGAAATCGGCTTAAGGAGCTGTGAGATCCAGTAGTAGAGACCTATCCAATAAATCCACTTTCTCTTTAATTCAGGAGGAAACTGTTGGCCCTGTTCAGCCAAAACTCAATTTTGCAAATAACAGGTTTCTCTTCACAGTGCCAACTGCTCATCACTGGCAAGGAAAATCACTTTAACCAAAATAACCTGGTCTAGACCATTCTGATACGGGGTAAAGATAAACAGTTAACACATTGACTAAATGAGCAAGTGACCAGCCATGCCCACAGGGTTCTGGGCAGTTATGAGGACATTTATAGTGCCTCCTGTTCCCATTATGAAGTCAATTTTATCTTCTGCCAGTAACTTTCACCATTCTCTCTCCTATGCCTATTGCCTTTATAGATCATGTTTTTACTGTTATAGATTGATCTTTACAAGGCTACTCCAGCGTGGCTGAGGGCACCGTATTTTCTGGAATTTTTTGCTCTCTGAGACATCAATAACCCTCTAGAGAAAATGTTGGGAAAGGAGAGAACCATTTGTCATTTAGTAATCATGTGGAGGTAAGACTATCTCAGGCAGCTGATAAAATCTGCAGCAGCAATAAAAATGATTTGAGATTCTGACTGCTGCGCTGGTTACATTAGATAGAGACCACAGGAATTGGCCACCAGAGCCAGGAGAGTGGAAGCGTCTCAAGCGCTGCTGATTTCCCAGGTGTGGGGAGGAAGGGTATAACATTGGAGCCTGTAGACTCATCCAATGGAAAAGCCGTGGATGGTTGCTGATGAAGGTCAAAGACGGTTTTCTGTGGCCCTGAGGTCCCTAGGTCAATGCAAGTGCAGAGGGACTTAGAAGTAGCAATTTCAGTAGAAGTGAAATGAGACTGAGGACTTGTCCTGCAGTGGTATTTGCATGGCAAGCACTGTATTTTCACCCTGAGTGCATGCTGATTTGGGGTGTCCTCAAGGAGCTGATGAGGATTACAGAAGGACCGAACTTTTAGGCTCTCAAGGCCCCTCTCCAGCCTTAGTCTCTAAATGTCTTGTTCCAGGACTTTCTACTAAAATAGCCCCTTAATCCTGAGAGGTCTCCAATGAGTTGGTCTCATCCTCCTGCCCATTCCAACTTGGATTTCAGGACAGTCATAATAAGACCCTTCGTAAATGATTTCAACTTTCTTGGTCATCCTCCCTTGATCCTTGGAACTAAGTCCTACCATCTACCCAAGAGGCAAAAATCTTCTGGGGGTTAAAAAAATAAAGACTAGCTGATTGGCTTAATGTTTCTCACTTTTTGTTTTGTATTGGGGTATAGCCGATCATCAGTGTTGTGATAGTTTCAAGTGAACAGCAAAGGGACTCAGCCACACGTGTGTATCTGCATCCATTCTCCCCCAAACCCCACTCCCATCCAGACTGCCTCATAACATGGAGCAGTTTCATGTGCTATACAATAAGTCCTTGTTGGTTATCCATTTTAAATATAGCTGTGTGTACATGACCATCTCAAACTCCCTAACTGTCCCTCCTACCCACCCCCAACCCCAGCAACCACAAGTTCATTTTCTCAGTCTATGAGTCTCTATTTTTAAATAATCTCATTTGTATTATTTCCTTTTAAATTCTTCATACAAGGGATGCCACATGATATTTCTCCTTCTCTGTCTGACTTACTTCACTTATTATGACATTTTCTCGGTCCATCCCTGACTGGCTTACTTTAAATCTGTGATAGAAAACCTTGGCTTGAGCACTGGATTGGTCCTCAGGCAAGTCCAATTGCTCATGTAGCTCCTGGCACAGCCATCTCCTCCTCTTGCTTCTCTCCATCAGCCACATTCTCACTGCTCTGATGACCTCACCTTGCAGAGAGCTCCAGCAATACTTGCATCTTTCTCGGCCAAATTTAAACCCTGCCCACATACCTCCTACTTTCCTCCTCTTACAAAGCAAGAAGTGGCCCTTCAATTTTTTAGTTGAAGTATAGTTGATTTAAAATGTTAGTTTCAAGTGCATGGTAAAGCAATTCAGATATAGATATTTAGATAGATAGATTCAGTTATATAATATATATATATTAATTTTCAGTTTCTTTTCCATTTTAAGTTATTGCAAGATATTGAATATATTTCCCTATGCCATAGAGCAGGACCTTATTGTTTATCTATTTTATATATATATACATATATATATATATGTATATATATTTGGGGCTTTCCTCATGGCTCAGATGGTAAAGAATCTGCCTGCAATGCAGGAGACGTGGGTTCAGTCCCTGGGTTGGGAAGACCCCATGGAGAATGGAATGGCTATCCACTCCAGTATTCTCGCCTGAAGAATTTCATGGACAGAAGAGCCTGGTGGGCTACAGTCCACAGTGTCACAAAGAGTCAACACAATTGAGCAACTAATGCTTTCACTTTTTTTTCAGTGTGTATATTTTAATTCCAAACTCTTAATTTATCCCACCTACTTTCCCCTTTGGCAACCATAAATTTGTTTTCAATGTCTGTGAGTCTATTTCTGCTTTGCAAATAAGTTCATTTGTATAAGATTCCACATGTAAGTGATATACGATATTTGTCTTTGTCTGATTTACTTCAATTCATTATGATAACTCTAGGTCCACCCACTGTGCTGCAAATGGCACTATTCCATTCTTTTTTATGGCTCAGTAATATTCCGCCGTATATATACAGCCACATCTTTTATCTTCCATTTTTTAAGGATTTCACGCCCTAGGGCAGAGGTCCCCAACCTCCAATATCTAACGCCTAATGATCTGAGGTGGAGCTGATGTAATAATAATAGAAATGAAGTGCACAATAAATGTAATGCCCGTGAATCATCCCCAAACAAACCATCCCCACACTCACCCCCAGGTCCATGAAACCATTGTCTTCCTCGGAACTGCTTCCTGGTACCAAAAAAGTTGAAGACCTCTGCCTTAGGGCATTCCCTTTGTGCTACATTAATAATTTCTGTTTGATCATTTATCCATTAGCATAGAATAAGCTCTAGTAAGCTTCTTAAAAAGTAAAGAACATTTGTCCCATTGCCCTCTCAGACATGTGTATGGATCATCTCTCCCCTACCTCCCACATGCAGTCTCTTTTCAGGACTTTCTCATGGACATGAGTTTGAACAAACTCACCCGGGAGATAGTGAAGGACAGAGGAGCCTGGCGTGCTGCAGTTCTTGGGGTCACAAACATTCAGACACGACTTGGTGATAGAACAACAATAAATGATGTCATTCAACCATCTCATCCTCTGTTGCCCCCTTTTCCTCCTGCCCTCAATCTTTCCCAGCTTCAGGGTCTTTTCCAATATCAGCACTTCTTATCAGGTGGCCAAAGTACTGGAGCTTCAGCTTTAGCATCAGTCCTTCCAATGAATATCCAGGCTTGTGTTAAAGTTACAAAGCACACAGGAAAAATTTCCTGTTCCCTGATGTGTTCTCACAGCAGAATATAACCCAGATGCCCCTTCCTTCCTCCTCTGTACTCTGTCTCTCAGTCTGCCAACACTGATATCTTGGTTTTCCACTTACTATCTGGTACCCCTTTTGCTATCATTCTCAGAGGTTCCTCCTACTCTGATTTCTGAGTGGTGGCCTCTTGCAAGGTCTGTCCTTTCCTCTTTATCTTTGCATCCCCCCAGTGATCTCATCCTGTGGCCTTAAGTAGCATTCCTACAATAAACCCTTATTTTTATCCCTACTGAAGCTCCCTCTCCCCTGAGCCTTTCCAGCTGTGCTTCTCAACTTTGCTGTCTCTAGAATTTCACATTCAAAGCTGAGATCTTGATCTTCATTCACCCTCTCACCTGCACCTCCCACACCCTATCATTTACATTTTAAAAAGCGACATAATCATATGCCAAGTTCTCATTCCAGAAGCTCAGAGTCATCCTAAACTGTGCCCTTTTCCTCCCAGTGCATCCCAACCCAACCCTCTAGCAAGTCTCATCAATTCTGCTTTCCAAATGCTCTAAGTCACATCACCTTACCCACAATCATCACCTTAGTCCAAGCCACCTCCATCTCTCACCCAGACCCCTGCAAAATCTTTCTCAGAGTTCTCTCTGCTTCTCTACTATGTCTCACCTGAAAGACCAAGTGAACACTAACACAAAAGATGAATTTTATTCCTTTGCTTACACCCTGCAGCGACACCTCACTGCACTCCAAACAAAACGCAAACTTCTCCCGTGACCAACAAGGTCATGGTTGGCTCATGTGCCCTGCCCAGCTCCATCCTGGGGCATACTCCTCCTGACCACCGAGATTCTGTGACACTGGACTCATCGATTCCACAAATGCACAGGCCTCGTTCCTATCTCATGGGAGCCCCTCTGCCTGGGGTCCTTTCTTCTTCCCCTTTCCCTGGATGGCCTCTTGCCCTGCCTTTCTGCTGTCAGCTCTCTCCTCAGCGTTGCCAAGTCTAAGGGGTCCCCTTCTGATATGTTCTTTTTCATTTTTTAAGAGTATAATTGCTTTACAATGCTGTGTTAGTCTCTGCTATACAACAATGTGAATCAGTGATATGTATACATATATCCCCTTCCTCTTGACTTCGCTACCCAACCCCAGCCCACCCGCTAGGTCACCCCAGAACTCCTTGTGCTATACAGTAACTTCCCACCACTAGCTATCTGTTTACACGTGGTAGTGTATACACGCGGAGAAGGCAATGGCACCCCACTCCGGTACTCTTGTCTGAAAAATCCCATGGACGGAGGAGCCTGGTAGGCTGCAGTCCATCGGGTCACGAAGAGTCGGACACAACTGAGTGACTTCACTTTCACTTTTCACTTTCATGCATTGGAGAAGGAAATGGCAACCCACTCCACTGTTCTTGCTGGAGAATCCCAGGGACAGCGGAGCCTGGTGGGCTGCCGTCTGTGGGGTCGCACAGAGTCGGACACGACTGAAGCGACTTAGCAGCAGCAGTGTATACATGGGGCTTTCCAGATAGCACTAGTGATGAAGAACCTGTCTGCCAGTGCAGGAGATGCAAGAGACTTGGATTTGATCTGATCCCTGGGTCAGTAAGAGCCCCTGGAGGAGGAAATGGCAGCCCACTCCAGTATTCTCACCTGGAGGATCCCAGGGACAGAGGAGCCCGGCGGGCTGCAGTCTGTGGGGTCGCAGAGTTGGACACGACTGAAGTGACTTAGTACACACGCACAGTGTGTACATGTTAATCCCGACCTCTCATTTCACCCCACCCTCCCCCTCCCACTCACCCATGTCTATACATCCGTTCTCTACATCTGTGTCTCTATCCCTGCCCTGAAAATAGGTTCATGTGTACATTTTTTAAATTCCACGTATATGTGTTAATGTGCATTATTTGTTTTTCTCTGACTTATGTCACTCTGTAAGACAGAGTCCTAGTGTTTCTAATCACTGGACTCTTTAAATTTTCATTTAGAGCCCTACACAGTTTGTAATTGTGCACTTAATCATGAGTTTTTCATTTACTGTCTGACCCTCCAGCTCAACAGAAAGCATCATAATAGGAAAGACCGTATCTGCTCATCAGTCTTTGCATTTCTGATCCTTTCTTCAGGGTCAGCACCAAGTGTGTGGTCTGGGGTCCCTGAGCACATGAGTCAGACTCGCTGTTTCCTCCATCTTCCCAAGCTGTGCTAGCATCTAACTGCTTGTGTGCTTTATTGGTGACCTCTTGACTTTATGCTTTGGATTCCATGGCTCCTCCTGTCCACAATGCCCTTCTGAACTCCCCCAAATGCTCAAATGATACCTATTTGAGGCTCAGTTGAAAAAATCACCTCCTCTAGAAGGTGTTCTTATATTCTCACAGTCACATTACTGAGTTTCTCTGTGTTCTCCTAGGCAAGCTTGGACATCCCTTCTGTTGGGGTCACCTACAGTACAGTGTGAGCTGAGGTAAAGGGGGGGGGCCCTCTCCCTTAAGGGACCAAGGCTCCTGCAGGCAGGGACATGGTCATGTCTTCTTCCATAGCTAGAATTCCCTGGCTCTCTTAATTATTCAAAAGTCTGTTGAGAGAAATTCTTATTCCCTCTTTCTCTTTCCTGTTAGTAGAACATGACAGAACAGATACTATTTCAAATGAGATAACCCCCATGGTCTCCCAGATAAACACTCTGTCTTATCTTCTTCAACTTAAATTAATATTGGGTTCTCTGAGTCACAAACTTGGTCTGAATCTTATCTTGCTTCGTACATGTAATTCCCTGTTTACAAAGGTCCCAGGGTAGACAGAGTGGGCACAGGAGTTGCAACCTCTGTACTCTCTTATTGAATGGTAGACTAGCATCTTCCATCAATAAGCCAGGCACTGAGCTGAACAAAGATGAACAAGACATGGTCCCTAATCTTGAAAGGCTTAATCTGCCAAAGCACCCAAGTAGGATGCCAGAGCTTGCAGGCAGGTGTTATCCCATTTGGAAAAGACTCACTTCTGCCCAGGTGCATCAGTGCCTGTGTCTTCAGGGTTGCTGTGAGCAGACAATGTGATGTTAGTGCCAGAAACATTTCACCTTCCACCCTCTACTTACTGTGTTAGATTAAATGTCATGAACATGCATCTTTTTAAGCTGAATAATCAGGCTATCCCTCTTCAAAGGACAATCTTTAGAGAACAAAGAGACTACAGAGACATAACTTATATGCAGAGCACATCATGTGAAATGCCGGGCTGGATGAAGCACAGCTGGAATCAAGAATGCCAGGAGAAATATCAAAAACCTCAGATATGCAGATGGCACCACCCTGATGGCAAAAAACAAAGAGGAACTAAAGAGCCTCTTGATAAAAGTGCAAGAGGGGAGTGAAAAAGCTGACTTAAAACTCAACATTCAAAAATCTAGGCATCATGGCATCCGGTCCCATCACTTCATGGGAAATAGATGGGGAAACAGTGACAGACTTATTTTGGGGGGCTCCAAAATCACTGCAGATGGTGACTGAAGCCATGAAATTAAAGGATGCTTGCTCCTTCGATGTAAAGCTATAACAAACCTAGACAGCATATTAAAAAGCAGAGACATTACTTTGCCAACAAAGGTCCATCTAGTCAAAGCTATGGTTTCTCCAGTAGTCATGTATGGATGTGAGAGTTGGACCATAAAGAAAGCTGAATGCTGAAGAATTGATGCTTTTGAACCACGGTGTTGAAGACTCTTGGGAGTCCCTTGGACTGCAAGGAGATCCAACCAGTAAATCTTAAAGGAAATCAGTCTTGAATATTCATTGGAAGGACTGATGCTGAAGCTCTAATACTTTGGCCACCTGATGTGAAGAACTGACTCATTGATGCTGGGCAAGATTGAAGGCAGGAAGAGAAGGAAACGACAGAGGATGAGATGGTTGGATGGCATCACCAACTCAGTGGACATGAGTGTGAGTTAGTTCCAGGAGTTGGTGATGGACAGGAAAGCCTGGTGTGCTGGAGTCCATGGTGTTGCAAAGAGTCAGACACAACTGAGTGACTGAACTGAAATGAACTGAACAGACACTGAGTTAAAGATGAACCACTCAGGTATTCTGAGTTCCTATCTCATCACCCCTGGGTAGTCTTGGGATGAACATTTTATCACTGTCATGACCCAGTTTTGACACCAAAGTAAAATAAGAGGACGGTGTCCTGTTAGGACAGGTGAAGGTGAGAGGGTCTGAGCCTTCCTGTTTTCAGAATGACTAAAAGGTTCTTTTTGGATTTATTCAGATAACATCCAACCCATTTCTTATTCTTCT
The DNA here is from genome assembly GCA_006408695.1 of Aepyceros melampus. Classification (NCBI taxonomy): domain Eukaryota; kingdom Metazoa; phylum Chordata; class Mammalia; order Artiodactyla; family Bovidae; genus Aepyceros; species Aepyceros melampus. Next base: position 310,699 of record SJXQ01001899.1, on the reverse strand, counting down.
CAACATTGTGCAAAGCCATAGTCAGATGCTTGGGGGAAAATACTGTTAAATCTAATTTGGAAAAGAATATGTATGTATGCATAAATGTATATGTATCTATATATTGATAGATTTTATTCTGGAATATACCCCCAGGAACGTACAAATATTTATTTCCAATGCAAGTGAAATCCAAAACTGCAAAAGCCCATTAATCCTCTTTGATTGCTCATAGGATCCAGTCTGAGACTGCCCTGCCAGCCCATGGCTTGCTATCACTCATTGTCAATAAAGAAGATAGAAGGTGTGTGTTGTTAACTTGACCTTGAATGTAGGCTCACCAGGGCCTCCAAGGGCAGGCTGCAGCCATTCGTGACTGGAGTGGTCACATTGCCATAACGTCAGTGAGATCGTCTGCTTCCAGCTGGGCTGCTTTTTTTATAAGCTTCAAGCCTTTGTTTTCTCCTGTTTGAAAACAGTTACCAGGGGGCAAAATGATTCAAAGTGACATCTGGGTCCCTCTTGGCTTGTACGTGGTAACTCTCTCCCTTCCAACCTGTAATTAAGTCAATTAGATTCCTAAGTCTTCTATGAGGGGGTTTCCAAAAATCCTTCTCCTGGATGCATAAGTGAAAAAGTGAAAGTTAATTGCTCGGTCATGTCCGACTGCTTGTGACCCCATGGACTGTAGCCCACCAGGCTCCTCTGTCCATGGAACTCTCCAGGCAACAATACTAGAGTGAGTAGCCATTGCCTTCTCCAAAGAATCTTCCCAACACAGGGATCAAACCTAGGTCCCCTACACTGCAGGCAGATTCTTTACTGTCTGAGCCACCAGGGAAGCCCTATTAGAATCAGTTCCCTCAAAGTACCACCTCCTTTTGCCTGCTTTTTCACTCCAGTTCCTCATCAGGGAAAGACATAAAATGAAGCACAGCAATCAAAATTTCCTCCAAATATGGGCCAGTCGTATAAGGAAGAGAAACCGAATGCATACTGTCAGGTCCCATCCCTGGACAGGGTCCCTGGCCTGTCTATGGCTGATGGTTCCTCCAGGTCTGGTCAATCTAGGAAGGCTATTTCCTGCATGACATTTATTAACTGAAATACTGACAGAGTTAACATAATGCTTTAGACAGGCAGCTGAGATTGGGGTTTTAGACCATCCAAATATCAGAGATTTAGAGGGTTTAGTGGATGTACTTCTTGGCATATATATGTACTGTCTTAATCAGTTCAGCTTGCTATAACAAAAATGCTATAACCTAAGTAGCTTAAACAGCAAACATTTGTTGCTTACAGGTCTGGAGGCTGGAAGTCTAAGATCAAGGCATGTGATGAGACCTGACTTCCTGGTTCACGTTGTTGTTGTTGTTCAGTTGCTAAGTCCTGTCTGACTCTTTGCAACCCCATGGACTGCAGCATGCCAGGCTCCTCTGTCTTCCACTATCTCCCAGACTTTGCTCAAATTCATATTCGTTGAATTGGTGATGCTATCTAACATCTCATCCTCTGCTGCTTCCTTCTCATTTTGCCTTCAAACTTTCCCAGTATCAAGGTCTTTTCCAATGAGTCAGCTCTTCACATCAGGTGGCCAAAGTATTAGAGCTTCAGCACCAGTCCTTCCAGTGAATAGTCAGGGTTGATTTCTTTTAGGATTGACTAGTTTGATCTCCTTGCTGCCCAAAGGACTCTCAAGTCTTCTCCAGTGCCACAATTTGAAAGCATCAATTCTTCACCACTCAGCCTTCTTTATGATCCAACTCTCACTTTCATACATGAGTACTGGAAACGTTCATAGATGGCTGTTTTTTCTTGTGTCCTTCTGTGGTGGAAGGGTCAAGGGAACTATCTGGGGTCTTTTCTATGAGTGCACTAACCCCATTCATGAGGCTCCACCACCATGACCTAATCACCACCCAAAGGCCCCATCTCCTAACATCACCACATTAAGATTTAGGATTTCAACAAATGGATTTGGCTAGGGGTGGAGGACACACACATTTAGTCCATAACACACTCTACAAGGCAAACGGATAAGTCGTTTTTTCTTGTTTACATTTTCATGATGAAAATGGAAATTGCCCCTGTTTCATCTAAGAGGCTCAGACATGTTTGATAGGCTTCATATCTGGTTTGGGAAGTTTCCAAATACATAGAAAACCTGCATTAATGTCTTAAATTCTATTTCCCTAAGCACCCATTTTCTGAAATCCTAAAGAGAGTTATTCAAGGAAATGATCCATAACGTCCTATTAGGGCCCACCTGTATCATTTCCAATAAAAGAATCTGTCCCAGCAAATAGCACCAGCAAGACCCATCCATCACCTGGGACATGCACTTACAGGAGGTGTCCTCAGTGGCATTCTCCTCGGCTTATTCAGAAATCCAGACTCTTCAACCAAGAAAATCTGGACACATTGCAAACACTTGCACACACACTATGTTGCTGTTTACAGTTACCTAATTCAGATTGATTTATTATCCACCAACGTAACCAATTCCAAGCCAGACTGCCAGTGTGAATGCTCATTTGTGTCCAACTCTTGTCCTGCCAGGCTCCTCTGTCCATGGGATTTTTCAGGCAAGAATACTAGAGTGGGTTGCCATTTCCTCCTCTAGGGAATCTTCCTGACCCAGGGATTAAAGCCACAAATTCCTCTCAAATTTAGGTCATTAGGACAACTGAGTCAAGCATGGTAATATCATTGAAAATCAGTAAAGAAAACTCTTATTTTTAATAGTCAAACCTCTGTTTTGTTTAGTACAAGCAAACTCAGATGGGAGAAGACAAAAATAAGAGAAAACTAAAATTCATTTTCTTTCATCAGAATACCTTCAACTGGGGATTCTGATGAACATGAGTGGCAGGCAGATTTAGGGATCTCATTGGCTGGTTTGCTTGGAGGATTGAAGTTTCAGTTGGTAAGGATATTGCTGAGATAATAAACACTAACAGTGCCACACTAATTCAGTCCTTTCAGATTCATTCTGAGATCAGTGTTAACTACTTAGACTAATCCAGAAAATACAGATAGGACCTAGAAAAAAATACTATATACTTGTAGGGATTCTGGAGATATCTATTTAACTTAATGAACTACTTCAGCAATACTTATGAGACCTGGTATCTGCAATACTATAATAAGCTTTGGATTCATTCACCCATGAATCCATTTATTTAAACAGTAAAAATAGAGTACTTACTGTATGTCACGTACTATTCTAGGTTCTTCAGATGCATCTGTGTATAGGAGATTCAAGGAGTCCCACAGAGGACCACTTGCCATCTGACCAGGTTGAGAGCTATAAAGATATAGAAACAGGATTACAAAGATGATCACAATGTCAGCATCAATGCCAAGAGAGGCTGGCTTGGAGGAGTGCAGCAATAAAGGACTTTTAACACTAAAGCCAGAATTGGGCAAATCAAGCATCCAGTTTCAAGTATGGATGGAATGCAAGCAACCCAGCCCCCTACAGGGCAGAGAACTTGCATCTGAGTCTGTCTAGGCAAGTAGACCCTGTTGTGGGGAGCTTTGCAGCACTAGTTCTGGCTCCAAATTCACCAACTACAGAAGTCACCCAAGAAGTAAGTGAGGGAGAGAGGCCAGTGTGTCAGCCCATTGGGTTTCCCACCACATGTAAATATAAAGACAGACAAAGGAGATTTATTTGCCCTCTGTCTATACCATAATGGCACACCACTCCAATACTCTTGCCTAGAAAATCCCATGGACGGAGGAGCCTGGTAGGCTGCAGTCCATGGGGTTGCTAAGAGTCGGACACGACTGAGCTACTTCACTTTCACTTTTCACTTTCATGCATTGGAGAAGGAAATGGCAACCCACTCCAGTTTTCTTGCCTGGAGAATCCCATGGAAGTGGGAGCCTGGTGGGCTGTTGTCTGTGGGGTCGCACAGAGTCAGACATGACTGAAGTGACTTAAAAATAAAAAAAATACCATAAACAAAATAAGCCATAGGTATTCACTGAGTTTGCAGGGAATTCAGGTTCTGTTGGCCAAGGGTCACAGACACTGAACAGTCAGTTCAGTCACTCAGTTGTGTCTAACTCTTTACGATCCATGGACTGCAGCACACCATGCTTCCCTGTCCATCACCAACTTTTGGAGTTTGTTCAAACTCATGTGCATCAAGTTGGTGACACCTCCCACCCATCTAATCCTCTGTCATCCCCTTCTCCTCCTGCCTTCAATCTTTCCCAGCATCAGGGTCTTTTCTAAGGAGTCAGTTCTTTGCATCAGGTGGCCAAAGTATTGGAGCTTCAGCATCAGTCCTTCCAGTGAATATTCAGGACTGATTTCCTTTAGGATTGACTTGTTTGATCTCCTTGCAGTCCAAGGGACTCTCAAGAGTCTTCTCCAACACCACAGTTCAAAAGCGTCAACTCTTTCTTTATGGCCCAACTGTGATATCCATACATGACTACTAGAAAAATCATAGCTTTGACTGTACACAACTTTGTCAGCAATGTGATGTCTCTGCTTTTTAATACACTACCTAGCTTGGTCATAACTTTTCTTTCAAGGAGCAAGTGTCTTTTAATTTCATGGCTGCAGTCACTATTTGCAGTGATGTTGGAGCCCCCCAAAATTAAGTCTGTCACTGTTTCCATTGTTTCCCCATCTATTTGTCATGAAGTGATGGGACCAGATGCCATGATCTTAGTTTTCTGAATGTTGAGTTTTAAGCCAGCTTTTTCACTCCCTTCCTTCACCTTCATGACAAAGCCTTTTAGTTCTGCTTCACTTTCTGCCATAAGGGTGGTGTCATCTGAATATCTGAAGTTACTGATATTTCTCCTAGCAATCTTGATTCCAGCTTGTGCTTCATCCAGCCTGGCATTTCACATGATGTACTCTGCATATAACTTAAATAAGCAGGGTGACAGTATACAGCCTTGATGTACTTCTTTCCCAATTTGCAACCAGTCCATGGTTTCATGTCCAGTTCTAACTGTTGCCTCTTGACCTGCATACAGAGGCAAATCGGATGGTCTTGTAGTCACATCTCTTTAAGAATTTTCCACAGTTTGTTGTTATCCACACAGTCAAAGGCTTTGGCAAAGAGACAATGAACAAGCAAAAAATAAATAAGCATGGATATTCCAAAAAGGAAAAGGGGCTGGCAGAGAATGAGATAGTTAGATAGCATAACAAAATCAATAGACATGAATTTGAGCAAACTCTGGGAGAAAGTGGAGAACAAAAGAGCCTGGCATGCTACAGTTCCTGGGTCACAAAGAGTTGTTCATGACCAAAGTGACTGAGCGTAACACACATAGCACATAAGAATGTACAGGTAATAAATGTCCCCCCTAAATCCAGTGAACACACACACATTTTCACACACACTCAACAAAGTATCATTTCAAAAAAGCAAAATACTGTGAACCTTAAATCAGCACAAATAAATATATTTTAACAGCTGTTCAGTAGTTCTTTGCAGGGACTTAACCTACTATTGGAAAAGACCCTGATGCTGGGAAAGATTGAAGGCAAAAGAAAAGGGGGCTGGCAGAGGAAGAGATGTTCAGATAGCATCACCGACTCAATGGACATGAATTTGAGCAAGCCCTGTGAGACAGTGGAGGACAGAGGAGACTGGGATGCTACAGTCCACGTGGTGGTAAAGCATCAGAAATGACTTAGCAACTGAATAACAGCTAAATGGACCCCACTTCTAATCCAGAGCTGGTAGAGCTAACTGTCTCCTCATAGCTGAGATAGCTGGTTTAATGCATAGTTTCAGCCAGGCCTCTAACACAGTGGGGACAGCCGTGAGATCAGACACAGTCCAGGGACCCGGAGCTCCCAGGACCTTCTCTTCTAGACCCTGGACTTGACTATTTCTTCAAAAACACGGGTCACCCAAATGGAACCACCATTTCTTAAAGATGCTTTTTAAAGGGTTCATAGTCTATAAACAGTGGGAGAAACAGTAATACATTTTGATTTTTGAAACCAATACACATGAAGCTGAAAATGGAGCCGTTTCTGCTGGCCCTCATGCCTACTTACACACCCTATAATTCAGAACAAACCATGAATCCCACTATTTTTCCCACATCACCTGAAGCAGTGAGAACATGACAGAATGGAGGGGAGAGGAGCCATGTGGCAGAGAACAGGGCTTTAAACCCTGAGGAGCCCAATGAGAGGGACTTTTCTCCCCAGTGGAGGCCCACAAAGAGGCCCAACCATTGGCAAGAGAACAGAAACAGCTGAATTTTCCAGCTGATATAAGAGCTATTTCCTCAACAATTCTTCTCTAAACACTGCTGTTTCTGTCAGATATGTTAAGCCTCTGAGCATGAGCTGTTTTTCAGTCATGGGCCTGCAAATGGCTTCTTGCTTCCAAACAATTCTCCTTTCTCTGACTTCTTCAGGAGAAGTTTGGAAAGATCTTTCTCTCTTTTACTGTTGACACTCCAAGGCCACAAAGCATGAGAGAAGGATGATTTTCAGACTCCTCTCTCCAGTAGGAGTAACTGAAGGCCCCAGACTTTGCAGTTTTCAGCTGCTGTGTGCCTTCAAATAGCTGGAAAAAACACTCTCTTGCTTTTAGTTCTGTTCACACATATTTACTTGATGTAAATATTTGCTGCTGTAACAAATGATCACAAATTGGGTGGCTTTTATTTATTCTCTTTATTGATATACATTTATTCTCTTACAGTTCTGGAGTCCAGAAGTTAAAAATAAGTCTGCTGGGGCTGAAATCAAAGCTCTTTCTGGAGGCTCTCGGTGATAATCTTCTCTCTTGATGTTTCTGTCAATAGCTTCTGGAAGTCGCCTGCATTGCTTGGCTCATATGGCCCCTTCCTCATATACCTCCAACCTCTTTCTTTGGAAGTTACATCCCCTTCTGCCTCCTTCTTATAAGGAGCCTGGTGATTACATTAGGATTCACCCAGATAATCCAAGGCAATTTCCCCATAAATATCTAATTTCATCTACAAAGTTCCTTTGACATACCAAGCAACATAGTCACAGATTCCGGGGACTAAGATCTGCTATTCTTGGGGGCCATCTTTCAGCTAATCACCCTGTGTGGGTGGATACTGCACAACTTTTGATCATACAGAATCTGAACCTTCTCTCTGTGCTCATGGAAACACCACCTGGGATCAGAGCCAGCCTCCCACCAGAAGATGCAGGTTCACCATCTTTGCCCTCCCTCCTCCTCTGATGCCAGGACACAGGCTCCAGCAGCCAGATACACACACTCAGGTTTTGATTCAGGAACTAATGGTGCATAAAAGCAAGCCTGGTCAGAATGGCCATCATCAAACTGTCTACAACCAATACATGCTGGAGAGGATGTGGAGAAAAGAAAATCCTCTTTGCACTGTTGGTGAGAATGTAAATTGACATAGCCACTATGGAGAACAGTACGGGAGATTTCTTCAAAGACTAGGAATAAGACTACCATATGATCCTAGAATCCAACTACTGGATATAAACCCTGTGAAAGAAAAGTGAAAGTGAAAGTCACTCAGTCGTGGTCATGTCCAATTTACACTCCATGGAATTTTCTAGGTCAGAATACTGGAGTGGGTAGCTGTTCCTTTCTCCAGGGGATCTTCCAAACCCAGGGATTGAACCCAGATCTCCAGGTTTGCAGGCAGATTCTTTACCAGTTGAGCCATCAGGGAAATCCATAAACCCTGAGAAAACCATAATTCATAAAGACACACATACCCCAATGTTCACTGTAGTACAATTTATAATAGTCGGGACATAGAATCAATCTAGATGTCCACGGATAGATGAATGGACAAAGAAGTTGAGAGGCAGATCTACAATAGATTATTACTAGCCATAAAAAGGAATGAAGTTGAGTCAATTGTAGTGAGGTAGATGAACCTAGAGCGTGCCATACAGAGTGAAGTCAGTCGGAAAGAGAAAAATAAACATCATATATCAGTGTGCATATATGGAATCTAGGAAAATAGTACTGATGAACCTATTTGCAGGGCAAAAATAGAGACACAGATGTAGAGAGTGGGTTTCTGGACCCATCATGGGGAGGAGAGGGTGGGACAAACTGAGACAGTAACATTGACATATATACACAATACCATGTGCAAAGTAGATAGCCAGCGGAAAGCTGCTGTCTAACACCAGGGAGCTCAGCTTGGTGCTCTCTGAGACCTAGAGTGGCAGATTGGGGTGGGGGGAGTCAAGAGGGAGGGGATGTATGTATACACATGACTGATTTGCATTGTTGTACAGCAGAAATTAACACAACATTGTAAAGAAATTATCCTCCGATTACTATTTTTTAAAAGCAGGGATGTGGGGAACAGATTCCAGCAAGAGGGGAGGAGCAGCATGTGTGTCGCCTTTTGAGCAGCATCAGTGGCAGGGGTTTTGACAACATAGCCATGGAGGAGGATCGGTGGGTTGGTGCTGCAGGACCAGGTCTGGGATGTGATTTCCACATGCAGCTCACAGCCTGGTTCTCTGGCCCCCCCAGAGGGCTCAGTAGGCAATGTCCTCGGATAAATTCATTTTCTACTTAAATTGACAAAAGGCTTTCTCCTGTTGCTTGCTAGTGAGAAAGATGGTCAGTACATGCCAAGCAGGACTGCTCCTGTGGTTTCAAAGTTGCTGCTGTGGCCTCAAAGCCGTAAAGGAGACTCCAGCACAGTTAAGGAGAACTGGGAAGACAAAGAGGCACCTCACCTGAGCTGACTCAAGCAATACAGCCATTTCCCATCAGCGGTCACACCCACTTGTTGCCTTGAGCATAAATAAAGGAAACAGACCCAGAGTCGTCAAGATGGTCAGGCTGGAGTTGAGTAGCAGGGACATGGGACTATGGAAAGAGGTCCCTTCCTCCCCTTCCAATAGGGGATGAGAGCTTCACCCTACTATCCCTAAAACCAAATAGAGAGTGGAATGCTATAGAAAAATTGCTTATAGATAATAAATAGGTCAGTAGTGCAACCTGGTTTTTTGGAACAGATTCAACTATTGTTGCAGGGCTAAGTCGCTTCAGTTGTGTCCAACTCTTTACAACCCTGTGGATTGCAGCCTGCCAGGCTCCTCTGTCCATGGAATTCTCCAGGCAAGAAAACTGGAGGGGGTTGCAATGCCCTCCTCCAGGGGATCTTCCCGACTCAGGAATCAGACCCGCATCTCTTATGTCTCCTACCTTAGCAGGCTGTTCTTTACCACTAGTGCCACCATAGCGTCCCTCTCACTCTCACTAAGTGTCTGCTGCTGCTGCTGCTAAGTCGCTTCAGTCATGTCCGACTCCCAGCAACCCCATGGACTGCAGCCCACCAGACTCCTCCATCCATGGGACTCTCCAGGCAAGGGTACTGGAGTGGGGTGCCACTGTCTTCTCCGTACTAAGTGTCTAGATTTGGACAGTTGGTTCTGTGGTCACTTATGACTAAATAACTGCTTATTCCCTGGTTGGGCCTTGTTGAGGTGCAAGACCTGCAGTCCCACTCTGGTCCTGGGGGATCATAAGAGGGTCCTAGTGAGAACACAGCATGAGTCCTCTGAGTTTTGGAGGTGAGCACATGTGGCCATAGATTCATGCCCTTAAAAAAAAAAAAAATTATTTGAAACGAGAAAGCCGCATGAGACATCAGCTCTGTCTTGCTCCAGGCAAGATGGAAGGGATGCACAACAATTCTGTGAAGAGAGTAAGAGCGACTCCCCGTTTGTCCTGACCAACCTCCCCCGCCCCAGCCTTCAGGGTGCACAGAGAAACCTCCTGGGGTTCTAGTGGTTTTATATAAAGAACTAGAAGATTTGAGGGAGATGCAGAAGTTGTGGGGATGCTGAAGCTAGGGAATGTGGGGCATGGAGACCTGAACACCTTTCTGAGCCATCCTCAGTGACGTTGGCTCTTCCAGAAAAGTGAACACAACACCCCAAGGAAACTATAATCAGCCTCTACCAAGAATGTGAAAGTGAAAGTTGCTCAGTCAAGCCTGACTCTTCATGGACAATACAGTCCATGGAATTCTCTAGGCCAGAATACTGGAGTGGGTAGCCGTTTCCTTCTCCAGGGGATCTTCCCAACCCAGGGATCAAACCCAGGTCTCCCACATTGCAGGCAGATTTTTCACCTGCTGAGCCATCAGGGAAGCCCTCAGCAATTGACAAAATCCAAGAGAAGAATTTCAAGACCAGGGACAGCTCACCCACAACAAATAGCTGCTCCCTGCATTAATGACTACTGTGTCGCGATCTCTTTTCCCCTGGATCCTCCACTTCAGATATTTTAGCACCTAGAAAAGCACAAAGCAGCAGGAGTGAGCACCCCTGCACGCCACCCTCTACCTGCATACCCATTTTCTACGCCCCTTATGTGAGGGTCTGGCCTACACGGGATTGGAAAGTGTTTTGAAACATTTACCAAATGAGAGTTTTAAACAGAACTGGATTGACTTTCAGAAACAATAGTGACTAGAAATTAGATCTGTCAATTAAATCTACAAATACATCATTAAGTAAAGAAAGGAGGGTTCGACAGAGCATAGTTATTGAAGGAGGTTGGGAAGAAAAAAAAACCATGGAGTTGAGATGGCTCAGTGTACCAGCTCAGTTCATGGCCTAACCTTGAGCCTAGCATTCTCCTCTCCATTGTTTTCCAGCGGGAAGTCTACTTCCCCCATTCTCATTGCATGTGATGGGGAAGGGGTATCCACTGTTCACTTTCCTCCCACCTCTTCTCCCCCTCCCACCTCCACTTGAGTAGTAGATTATGTGAGCAAGGCTTCACCAGAGTGAACCTCAAAATTCTGCTGGAACTCTGGGAGAAGGAACAGATATTTTTGCAGGATGATTGCTTAGCTGTTGGAGTCATCAGCCTGAAACCATTGAGCCCCATCTTTACATTACAAGAAAAGAACTTAACTAAGGATGATGCCAGCCTGGTAAAAAGAAGAGCCAAGAAATGTAGGCCACCTGGATCCAACTGTGCCTGAAGCTAGATACAAACCTCGAGCTCTTTGGCTTCATAAGGCCACAAATTTCTTTTACTTGATAAGATATTTTTAAATGGTTTCTGTTATTATACAGAAAAATATTTGTCTGATACAGGTGCTCAATAGGTGAGAAAGAAATTTGTATCAGTCAGGTCCTAGAAGGAAACAAAAAGCATAGACAGATTAAGGCAAAGGAACTAGCTGGGACTAGCAGGAGTAGAAGGCTTTACCAGCCACAGCCTCACGTTATCAGAGCCCATGAGAGAGGAACTCAGGAAAAGGGATTAGCTGGAGGAAGTTGTAGTCATTTTTACAACTGCTATGATGCTAAAACAGGAGTGAGAGGCAGGAAGCATACTTGATATTTCTCACCTTTGCCCTTCTTAAACCACTGGCCAAATCCAGAGGGAAGGAAGCCTGGGTGATGCAACATGAGGGATGCATGTGTAAGTACTTAGTCGCTCAGTTGTGTCCAACTCTTTTCAACCCATGGGATGTAGCCCTCTAGGCTCTCTGTCCATGGGATTCTCCAGGCAAGAGTACTGGAGTGGGTTTCCATGCCCTCCTCCAAGGGATTTTCCCAGCCCAGGGATTGAACCTTTGTCTCTTGCATTGCAGCAGGTTCTTTACCATCTGAGCCACTGAGGAAGCCCTCAGAAGGAGTGCAGGATGCTTCTAATCTCCTAGCAATGCCCCTGTTCAGACAAATAGCAGGTTTGGAAGAGGCTTTCTTATATCCAAGACTTTGAACCTAGATCGAATCCTTCACAGGACAGCACACCAGCAAGCATCATAGAGGATAACACTGGGGCTGCTTATCTTGGATAATTTCACCCTTATTTCAAGTCTGATTCACTCCATACTTTTACACACATTATCCTCCTGCTGGTGTTTCCTCCTATGCTTCTCAATTCCATCCTTTGTTCAAGACCTGAAGCCTCATCTTTCCTGGAAATCTGGTCCATATTCCTCCTCCCAACCATAGACTTCAGTACACCTCCCCATCCCTATCATAACTTTACCACCTTTAACTCCAGGCACCTGACTGAGCCATGCATTTGGAATCAAACATGGCATGAGCAGGTTAGTGCTGAGGCCTCAGGTTCACTCATGTGACTGTCTTTGTCTCATTTCCCTAGCCAGAGCTTGCAGCAAACAAACCCCCCACCCCTGAGGGGCTGGGCCTTATACTCCCTATATTTGGAGGTCTCACCCTACCCTATCTCCATTACAAACACACATCTGCTACTTGGCCCCCTTCAAAGGGGGGAAGAAAGCATTATAGATTATGAAAATTTTCCTAGAAAAAAATGAGAATTAAATAAAACTAATAATAAATGGGGAAAGTTCTGCACAAAACTCAACACAATTTCCATTCCAGTTCACATGGGGAAGAAAGGATTGATTTCCGATTGATGGCGGGCAATGCTCATTAACAAAGGTGGCACCAAAGCAAGTATGTCATACCAGAGAGGATATTGATGGGGAATTTAAAAACATGTCTCAGAGGAGGACCAGAGCTTCCCTGAGTAGACAAAACTGCAGATGAAATCTCTGCAAAAGCCTTCAGTTCAGTTCAGTCGCTCAGTCGTGTCCGACTCTTTGCGACCCCATGAATCGCAGCACGCCAGGCCTCCCTGTCCATCACCATCTCCCGGAGTTCACTCAGACTCACGTCGCCTTTGCCCCACCTATATAGCTGAGGGCAGCTCACCAGATTCACTGAGTTGAAAGGCCAAGAAGTTGTTAGGATGATGAAATGAACTTATCTGATGAATCCCCTTTGCATCTGAGTTTGGACCACAGAGAAGAAGAGATCGTGGTTGACAGTGCAAGCAAATTTCCAAAAAAAGAGTGTTTTCTCTACTTCAGAGTCAACAAGGGACAGACTTCCTCTGGGCCACATGCACACAGCACTTGGGAAGACATCACCTCCATGCTGGGTTAATTTCTTGAGCTCCATAGGGGCAGTTCATCTGGCTCCAGCCTCCCTGGCTTGTCTTAATTTTGTTTGTTTCTCCCTCAAAAAGAATTTTCCTGTTTATTCACTTCCAAATCAGATATTATCAAGTCTTCCATGAAAAGGTGGTTGGGCAAAATGCTCTTTGATTGCAAGATGTCAGAGCCAGATACATGTGCCCCTGAGTCCACTCCAAATGCCCCCCACTGTGAAAATGCAAAACAAAGAGCAAGGACCCAGTGTTCCAGAACTTGCCAACCCCAAGTCTCTGCTCATGTCTGCGCTAATAAACCCAGTGACCCTGAACTGCGGGGGCCTGAGATGAAAGTCAACACTGCTTAGGTCAGTAGAATCACAATGCCCAGGAAAATTCTGTCCTTGCCATCCCAGACAGGGAACTGCAGATCTAAATGCTCATGCTGAGTAGGGCATCATCAAAACCCAATTACACACTGCAGTTGGAGCTCAGCATAGCTTGAGCTAAGGAGCAACTTCAAACAATTTAAAAGTTTTATTTCAAGCAGCTTCCACAGTTCACTTCCCCAAACTCAATTCAATCCATGAAGACTGAATGCCTACTGGGTGCTAAGATAAAGTTTGTGACATAAAGGGTGAGGCCAGGGTATCTGTAACCATGCTGCTTGCCATACGGTCAATAAAAATCCCATTACCAAGCTGGAGTTCCACCTACTTTCATCCAACTGTCTTCTCTAAGTTAAAGGAGCCGGGAAGCAGAGGCAGGCCTGAAGATGGCTAACAAGAGAAACAGAGTCAGACCGGTGCCTGGATAGTGTGCTTATTACACAGCTGATATCATATGCTTGTAATTCATCCATCCATAGATCCAAGAGCTGATGATCTTAATCCTATGGGATGTGGTGAGCCTCGGATGGGTAAGATCTATAAAGGGTCTAGCCTGCCACCCACATTACTTTTTGACTGTTGTGTAATAGATCACCACAAATTTGGAGGCTTAAAACAATACTCTTGGGGACTTTCTTGGTGGTGCAGTGGTTAAGACTTTGCCTTCCAAGGCAGGGAATGTAGGTTCCATCCCTGGCCAGGGAGCTAAGAATCCCACATACCTCTCAGCCAAAAACTGAAAACATAAAACAGAAGCAGTAATGTAACAAGTTCAATAAAAACTTTAAAAATGTCCCACAAAAAATTCTTTAAAAAATAAGAAATCAAGGTATTGATGGGCTGGGTTCTCATCTAGAGGCTCAACCAGGGCAGGGCCCACTATTGAGCTCTCTCAGATGGGTGGCAGAATGTGTTTCCCGGAGGTTCATGACAAAGCAAAGGAAAGAGTCTTTGTTTCTTGGAGCTCCTGACTTCAAGGAAGGTCCTATTTGAAAGAACACACCTGATGGGTCAGATTCATCTGGTGACTCAGATGGTAGAGTCTGCCTGCAATTTAGGAGACTAAGTTCCAATCCTTGTGTCAGGAATATACTCTGGAGAAGGAAATAGTATCTCACTCCAGTATTCTTGCCTGGAGAATTCCATGGACTGAGGAGCCTGGCAGATTACAGTCCATGGTGTCACAAAGAGTCAGACACAACTGAATGATGACTTTTTTTAACCTAGAATAATCTCCTTTTTGGTTAACACAAAGTCAACTGATTAAGGGCCTTAAGTAAATCCTTTTTCCTTTGCAACATAACATCATTTAGAAGTGACATCCTGCTGGAACTCTAGAGGAGGGCTTTGTACAGATTGTAATTCACAAAGAAGGTGAGAATTTGGGGGGTGCATTTTAGGATTCTGCCTCTCACAGTGCTTGGAACACATGGGTCAGTTCAGTCGCTCAGTTGTGTCTGACCCTTTGTGACCCCATGAATTGCAGCATGCCAGGGCTCCCTGTTCATCACCAACTTCCAGAGTTCACTCAAACTCATGTCTATCAAGTCAATGATGCCATCCAGCCATCTCATCCACTGTCATCCCCTTTTCCTCTTGCCCTTAATCCCTCCCAGCCTCAGAGTCTTTTCAATGAGTGAACTCTTCGCATGAGGTGGCCAAAGTATTGGAGTTTCAGTTTCAGCATCATTCCTTCCAAAGCCAGGACTGATCTCCTTTAGAATAGACTGTTTGGATCTCCTTGCAGTGCAAGGGACTCTCAAGAGTCTTCTCCAACACCACACTTCAAAAGCATCAGTTCTTCGGCACTCAGCTTTCTTCATAGTCCAACTCTCACATCCATACATGACCACAGGAAAAGCCATAGCCTTGACTAGATGGACCTTTGTTGGCAAAGTAATGTCTCTGCTTTTGAATATGCTATCTAGGTTGGTCTAGGTCTAACGTTCCTTCCAAGAAGTAAGCGTCTTTTAATTTCATGGCTGCAATCACCATCTGCAGTGATTTTGGAGCCCCAAAAAATAAAGTCGACACTGTTTCCACTGTTTCCCCATTTATTTGCCATGAAGTGATGGGACCAGATGCCATGATCTTCATTTTCTGAATGTTGAGCTTTAAGCCAACTTTTTCACTCTCCTCTTTCACTTCCATCAAGAGGCTTTTTAGTTCCTCTTCACTTTCTGCCCTAAGGGTGGTGTCATCTGCATATCTGAGGTTATTGATATTTCTTCCAGCAATCTTGATTCCAGCTTGTGCTTCTTCCAGCCCAGCATTTCTCATGAGGTACTCTGCATAGAAGTTAAATAAGCAGGGTGACAATATACAGCCTTGACATACTCCTTTTCCTCTTTGGAACCAGTTGGTTGTTCCATGTCCAGTTCTAACTGTTGCTTCCTGACCTGCATATAGGTTTCTGAAGAGGCAGGTCAGGTGGTCTGGTATTCCCATCTCTTTCAGTATTTTCCACAATTTATTGTTATCCACACAGTCAAAGGCTTTGGCATAGTCAATAAAGCAGAAATAGATGTTTTTCTGGAACTCTTTTGCTTTTTCCATGATCCAGCAGATGTTGGCAATTTGATCTCTGGTTCCTCTGCCTTTTCTAAAACCAGCTTGAACATCAGGAAGTTCATGGTTCACATGTTGCTGAAGCCTGGCTTGGAGAACTTTGAGCATTATTTTACTTCGTGTGAGATGAGTGCAATTGTGCAGTAGTTAGAGCATTCTTTGGCATTGCCTTTCTTTGAGATTGGAATGAAAGCTGACCTTTTCCAGTCTTGTGGCCACCTCTGAGTTTTCCTGGAACACACACACAAGCCCTTAACAAGTGGTACCCATGCTTGTTTGCATCCTCATCAAGGACAACATTATCTCTATTTCATCTTGGGAAACTGAGGCCAAGGTGAGTTCAGTAACCAGCTCAAGATCTTATAGCTAACTGGTAGCAAAGCCAGGATTTGAGGCAGAAACTTCTCATTCCACACTGCATGCTCTCTTTCACACAATAACCTTGTATCATGAGCCCACTTTAAACCAAGTAGAGTTGTCAGCGTGTTAAGCCTGATTCTCTGCC
Organism: Aepyceros melampus; assembly: GCA_006408695.1. NCBI lineage: Eukaryota > Metazoa > Chordata > Mammalia > Artiodactyla > Bovidae > Aepyceros > Aepyceros melampus. The sequence goes on along the minus strand of SJXQ01001899.1, from coordinate 294,347 downwards.
TTCTTTGAAGTAAGAAGGAGAAAAGATATGAAGTATTAACTTCTCCTCTGGGTCATTCTCTATTTTGTTCTATTATAGCTCCAGTGTTTTAGGTTAGGGTACATATATTTATGCACTGATGAGACAGGGGTCCTTTCCCCAAGCCTAAAGATGCATCATTCTCACTCTAAGACAATCCTGGGACTCCAGCTCCTCTTTGCCAACTGTTTCCAGTGATTTAGGAGATCTATTTGGCATTCATCTTCCCAGGTGGCTCAGTGGTAAAGAATCTATCCACTGATACAGGAGATGCAAGTTCAATCCCTGGGTTGGGAAGATCCCCTGGAGAAGGAAATGGCAACCCACTCCAGTATTCTTGCCTGGGAAATCTCATGGACAGAGGAGCCTGGTGAGCTACAGTCCACAGGGTCAAAAAAGAGAGACAGTATGGCAGGTAAACAATAGCAACAACTTTTTGAGATTACCAGGAAAGGTCTCCTTCCCAATAAGGAGAGAGAAATAAGGGGGAATGTTTCTTTATTCCTTTCCTTTCTACCCACTTCTCCCTGATGAACACAGTTGTGTGAGATTGAAACACTTGGAACTTGGCTGCCATCTTTTTTTTTTTTTTTAATTGGAGAATAATTGCTTTACAATGTTGTGTTAGCTTCTGCTGTACAACAGTGTGAATCAGCTATAGGTATACATACATCCCTTCCTTGGGCCTCCTTCCCACCCCCATCTCATCTCCCTGCTCCTACCTTTCTAGGTCATCACAGAGCACCAAGTCGAGCTCCCTGTGCTATATAGCAGGTTCCCAATAGCTACCTGTTTCATACATGGTAGTGTATATATGTCAATCTCCAAACCATAAGACAAAGTTCTGAAGTTGACCAAGACCACTGGCTCAGAGTCCTGACATTGCCAAGAGGTGACCTAACCCTGGCACTGACTTATTCCAGGCTTCTTGTGAGCTGAGACAGACGGGCACATGGATTAAGTCTCATATTCAGGCTTACAGTTCAAGTATCCTCAACTGCAAAAGAATGAGAATGAAGGGATGCGGGAAGACAAGGAAAGAGAGAGGGTGGGAATGATTGGTTTTAAACATGTTGCAGGAAACCCAAATACGTGTCAGAACATGAGGAAACACATCTCCCCACTCACCACGAGGACCACCAGTACAGCTGCAGCCCAGGTCATGGGTTTCAGAGCCAGAGGGAATGGGACAGACAGGCCCACCTTGGGTCCATTCTCACATTCTGTTAATCTCTCCTACATTTGCATGATGTCTTTAAAGTTTCAAAAAAATATATTCTCTGATCAGCTGAGCAAAGCCTTCAAGGATCTGGGAAACATTTTCAGGACTTACATTTACCACTAATCATTCTGAGATGGCTATATAAGAATCCATAGCTAAAATAAATGATCATGATTCGAGTTAGAGATTTTTTCCATCAGCTGTTGAAACTGGCAGATACCACCAAACCTCTTCCCTGCCCTCTGAAATCTCTACCCCAGCCCAGATTCAAAGAACAGACTCCTTCCCTCTCCCAACTTGTCCCTCCCCACATCACCTTTTATACCTTCACCATCACTGGGGACCCCTAACCCTAAAAGACTGACAGAAAGAAGGAGGCAGAGAAGCAGATCTGCCTGTTTATGTAACTCAGAAACTCCACCATTAAGGGAGAAAAGTGACGAAGGGATCCAGGACTAGCTCAGATAGTGTGTGGTACTCTCTAATGTCCTGGGATAACGGTCCATAAAGTCGAAGCTTCCTCTGTCTGAATGTAAGCCTCAAGAGGAGGGGTGATAAACAAGCCTCCTTTCTTGATCCAAAGGGACAAGTAATTTGGGTCTAAACATGCACTAGATCTGTTAAATTAGTGCATTAGCATCCAATTTGGCTCTTCTGTAAATGTAATTTCCTGTGTCCCAGAACAAGTTAACATTCTCATTAGCAAGCATGTGACCGCGATCAATATATAGATATATTCTTTGACCCACAACATCTCTATGCTAGGTGGGGTACTGCCTATAAGTTATGGGCCCTGCCATCAAGAAGCTTACATTGTAATGGGGAAGTAAGATATTTCTATGAACAATTATATAATAAGAGATTCAAATGTCGGTTCCAGACAGTGAGAAAAGAAATAACCTAAGGCAAGATATGATTAATTGCCAAGTGCATTGTTCAGACAGTAATGACAGGAGGTCAGAGTGGAGAATGATTGCTTTAGTCAAGGGTAGTCAAGGATGGTTGTATCATCCTACAATTAGAAATGTGGAGACAAGGCAGAGACATTGAGTGAATGAGTTTAATATCTGTTTCCCAAATGGAGATATTGAAAATAAGGCTGGGAAGGAAGATGGGAACCAGAGGTTGATGGACTTCTTGTTCGAGAGGTCAAATTCTGAGATACTCCCCCTCTAAATGGCAGATGATATCTTTGGGAAAGTGAGGAAGGGAAATCTGTGGAGCTGATTTCCAAAACACACAACCGACAATCTTATACAATGTCTTAATTTCATGACCAAGTACCTGTCTGGATAAGACTCATTATTGGGCCATGATTAGAGAGAGTTTGTCTGTGTTCATTTTAGGAATGCTCTTCTGCTTCTGGCAAGAGCAAGTGGTACTGAATCAATACATATGAGACAAATGTTTCCAGGCATTGGAAAAAAGTGAAGGAACAAAATCTCTTGAAAGAAGAGAACATATGAGGTGAATGTAACTTTCAGCCCAGCTCTCTTCCTGGGGACAAGGAAGAGCCCAGTGGTCCCAATGAGCTGAAGACGTAGAGACTGGAGTTTGGCGCTGCTTAGGCAGATGGAATTTGTGAGGCAGGACCCTGGAGAGCAAAGAGGTACAACAGAGGCACAGAAGGGATTCCCCATGAGTAGTTGGCCAGGGTGGACTCCTCAAATCCTAGCAGAGATTAGTTTCTGTGGGGTTGAGAGAAAAATAATATCAGAAGCCTCACAGTGCTTGAAAGAATTCTCATTAATTCAGTGACTTTAGGTTGAGAAACCAACATCCTGCAGGTTTGAAAAGCCAAAGGAGAATTTGGGCCAATAGCAAAAACTAGAAAAATGATGGAAGGGGTGGTCGTAGGAGGAAGAGAGCCTCAAAGAGGGAGCAAGATATTCTGCATACAAATGCTGCCAAAATCTCTGGATGACCCCTGAACTGTGAATGTGCATGGCAGCCAGCCAAGTGCAAGGAGACGGAGCACAGACTGACCTTCTCCCCACCATGCTGAGAAAGAAACTGCGTCATCACTAAAATATACTGTGGTTTTGATTTGCATTTCTCTGATAATGAGTGATGTTGAGCATCTTTTCATGTGTTTGTTAGCCATTCGTATGTCTTCTTTGGAGAAGTGTCTATTTAGTTCTTTGGCCCATTTTTTGATTGGGTCATTTATTTTTCTGGAGTTGAGCTGCATAAGCTGCTTGTATATTTTTGAGATTAGTTGTTTGTCAGTTGTTTCATTTGCTATTATTTTCTCCCATTCAGAAGGCTGTCTTTTCACCTTGCTTATAGTTTCCTTTGTTGTGCAGAAGCTTTTAATTTTAATTAGATCCCATTTGTTTATTTTTGCTTTTATTTCCAGTATTCTGGGAGGTGGATCATAGAGGATCCTGCTGTGATTTATGTCAGAGAGTGTTTTGCCTATGTTCTCCTCTAGGAGTTTTATAGTCTCTTGTCTTACATTTAGATCTTTAATCCATTTTGAGTTTATTGTTGTGTATGGTGTTAGAAAGTGATCTAATTTCATTCTTTTACAAAACCACAATGAGGTACTATTTCACACCAGTCAGAATGGCTGTGATCCAAAAGTCAACAAGCAATAAATGCTGGAGAGGGTGTGGAGAAAAGGGAACCCTCTTACACTGTTGGTGGGAATGCAAATTAGTACAGCCACTATGGAGAACAGTGTGGAGATTCCTTAAAAAATTACAAATAGAACTGCCTTACGATCCAGCGATCCCACTGCTGGGCATACACACCGAGGAAACCAGAATTGAAAGAGACACGTGTACCCCAATGTTCATTGCGGCACTGTTTATAATAGCCAGGCATGGAAGCAACCTAGATGTCCTTCAGCAGATGAATGGATAAGAAAGCTGTGGTACATATACACAATGGAGTATTACTCAGCCATTAAAAAGAATACATTTGAATCAGTTCTAATGAGGTGGGTGACGCTACTTATCATTTTAAAAATGGGTCCCTTTTTTTCCTTTACTTTCCTTCATTCCATAGATATGGATATAGATAGGGAATTCCCTGGCAATGCTGTGGTTAGGACTCCAAGCTCTCACTGCTGAGGGTCCAGGTCTGATCCTCTGGTCAGAGAAATAAGATCTCATAAGCCGTTGTGGTGTGACCAAAAAAATATAGATAGATAGAGAGATAGACAGCATTGACAAATGTTATAACTTGCCTAATAATTACATTTAAAAACTTAATATCATAGACTTAGGATATTCAGGGCTGCTTTTTTCCATAGTTGAAGATTAAAAAATGATTAAAAAATTACAATTGTCCCCCAACTTGACCTCCAATTTCAGTGTATTACTAAGGACTCAAGTTTTTGCAGAGCTTAGCCACAGTCTGGGTTTGAAGTAGAGGGAAGCAGTTTAAGATGAATAGTAAACAGTTTGGAAAATCATTCTGTTTTTAAATTTTTAATCCAGACAAAAAGCACTACTTCTGTGGATCCTCACTAAATACCGTTGGCATTCAAAAGTAATCAGATTACTCTCACTATAATAATTAATTTAAAGGCCTGAGAGTAAGTAGAATGTATTACTATTTCAGCATTCTAAGTTATGTTACTCAGAAAAAGAAATGGCCAAATTGCCTGTAAGATTAATCCATGAAGGAAATTCAGAAAATAGATTGCTTTTTTGAGAAAAGAACACAAAAGGTTATCTTCTGTTTACTTTCCAACTTCCTTCCTAAAAGACTCATCACTGAAACCAAAGGGAAGTTTGAGATTTGACTTGGTCATGTGTCTCAGCCTCTAGTGTTTTAACCTCTCTTTCTTCTGCATTTTTGTGCAAGTGGACTCTGTCCAGATAGCAGGCACTTGCTGTTCATGTTCCTGATTTTTCCTAATAGATGATGTGAAGCATCATAGTGTGACTTCCCCTGGTTATTACTCAATATCTGCTTAAGATGGCAACATTCACAAAACGCAGGGTGGGGTCTGCTTTACATGCTCTTGAAGCCGATTATACAGAGTGAAGTAAGCCAGAAAGAAAAACACCAATAAAGTATACTTACACATATATATGGAATTTAGAATGATGGTAATGATAAACCTGTACGCAAGACAGCAAAAGAGACACAGATGTATAGAACGGCCTTTTGGACTCTGTGGGAGAGGGAGAGGGTGGGATGAGTTGGCAGAGTGGCAATGTAACATGTATGATATCATAAGTGAAACGAATCGCCAGTCTAGGTTTGATGCAGGATGCAGGATGCTTGGGACTGGTGCACGGGGATAATCCAGAGAGAAGGTGTGGGGCGGGAGGGGGGAGGTGGGGGTCGGGATTGGGAGTTCATGTACACTCGTGGCTGATTCATGTCAATGTATAGCAAAACGAATACAGTATTGTAAAGCAAAACAAACTAAAAAATAAAAATTAA
>SJXQ01001899.1:233550-288512 GCA_006408695.1 Aepyceros melampus | reverse complement strand
GGGAGGGGGGAGGTGGGGGTCGGGATTGGGAGTTCATGTACACTCGTGGCTGATTCATGTCAATGTATAGCAAAACGAATACAGTATTGTAAAGTAAAACAAACTAAAAAATAAAAATCAATTAAAAAATAAAATAAGATAAAATAAAAAATAAAATAAAATATACTGTGACACAATTTGTGTGATTCTGCAAAAGCAGTAATACAAGGAAATATATAGTTTTAAATGTTTATGCTGGAGAGAAACAAAAGTCTAATATCAGTGGTCTATGATTCAATCTAAAAATGCTTAAACAAGAGTAATAAAAAGAAAGAAATAAAAAATGTAAAAGCAGAAATCAAAATAGAAAACAAAATGCAGAAAAAATATGAAACCAAATGTTTACATTTTGAAAAAAATCAAGAAAATAATAAATCTGAAGCTAACTAATTGAGAAGTGAGATATAACAGAAATTAATATCAGGATCAGAGGTGAGTATATTACTACAAATCCTACAAACATTACAGAAATGGCAATAGAATACTAAAAGCATTTTTTTTTGCTGATAAATCAAAAAAACTTGGGTGAAACAGACACATTTCTTGAAAAATGCAACTTAACAAAACTCTTATAAGATGAAATAGAAAACTCAAATAGCCCAGTATCTGTTAAGCAAAATGATTCCATTTTTTATGATCTAAAAGGTAAAGCTTAATGCTCAGATTGTTACACATGGCCAATTCCATCCAGCATTCAAGGTAAAAATGACATTAATTCTCCATAAACTCTCTCAGAAACTACAGAAGCAGGAAATACATGCAAATTTGTTTTATGAGGGTAGCATAACTGAGATACTAAAATATGAAAATCTATTACAAATGGAAAAAAATCCACAAAGTTTTGCAAATCAAAGTCAGCAATATATAAAAAAGATGGTACATTATGTTAGCTTATGCTATGAATTCAATATGTGAAAAATCAATCAACAGAATTTACCATATTAGCACAATTAAAGGTAAAATCAAATGTTTAATTAAACATCTGAAATATTCAATACCAGTTCATGCTAAAACCCATCAAATGAGGATATAGATTTCTTGATCTGAAAAGGGACTTGTAAAAAAAATCTACAGCTACCTTCACACAAAATACTATATTACTGACTGCTTTCCTCTTAAAATAAGGACAGAGAGTGCTGTTCACTCTCATCATTTGCATTTGGCATTAGTAAGCATTCTATCCATTGTAATGAGTCAAGAAAAACAAAGGCAAAAACATTGGAAAGAAAAGAGAACTATCTTTGCTCACAGTGTTATGGCTATCTTAATAAGAAATAATGAGTAATCTATAGGCAACTACCATAACCAATAATTAAATATATCAATGTCATAGGAGACAAGCTGTGGAGATACTCACAAATCAATTGCAGTTTTATAAATTAGAAATGAACAATTGAAAATTTAATTAAAAAATCAATCTTATTCATAAAAGCTTTGGAATTATGAAATAGTCCAGTATAAATTTAATATAAGATGTGCAGGAGCAGTACACTGAAAACTATAAAATATTACTTAAAGTAATGGGAGAGGATCTAAGTAAATAAAGATGTCTGTGGGATAGAACACTTAATATTATTAAGATATTAATTCTGTCAAAATCGATCTATAGATTCAATTTAATCATCATCTAAATTCCAGCAAGTATTGAGGTAAGATATGAAGAGCTAAATCTAAAATTTGAATGAAGATGTAAAGAACCTTTCAAAAGTAATTTGAAAAAAAAAAACAGAGAACTTACAGTACCTAATTCCAAATTAGTGTAGTATTGACGTATGGATAGAAATAAGATTGATTGAATACAACGGAAAGTCTAGACGAGACCCATACATATATGGTCAGCTGATATTCAAGAGGGCCAAGGTAATTCATTGGAGAAATAATATCCTATGTGACCAATGGTTCTGAAACAGATATCCATACTATAAAATATGAATCTTCATCTCTACCTCATACCTTGATAAAGTGAAAATGGAAGTGTTATTTAGTTGCTCAGTCATGTCTGACTCTTCTGACTCCATGGACTGTAGCCCACCAGGCTCCTCTGTCCATGGACTTCTCCAGGCAGGATACTGGAGTGAGTTGCCATTCCCCTCTCCAGGGGATCTTCCCAAGCCAGGGATTGAAACTGAGTCTTTCGCATTGCAGCCAGATTCTTTACCATCTGAACCACCAGAGAAGCCCAGCTCATACTTTACATAAACTTCAAGTTTGAAATAGAGTTAAACATAAAACTATAAAGAAAAAAATTATAGAAGGAAAAAATTATAGGAGAATATTTTGTGAAATGAGGGTAAAGCAACATTTTCTTAAGTAGGACATAGACAGCAATAACCATAAAAGAAAAAAAAAAAGCTAGGTTTCATCAATATTTAAAATTCCTGCTTATAAAAAGACTCAGTTAATAAAATGAATGGACAAGTAATAAAATAGAAAATGCATTATAGACTATAGAACTCCTATAATTTAAAAGTAAAAGAAGAAAGAAAGTAACCTAATTAAAAAGAAAGAAATATTTGAACAAACACTTCACATATGAAGATATATGTATGGTCAATAAACACATGAAAAAAATGCCCAACATCATTGGTCATCATATCAGTATCAATCAATATCCTATCAATGTGAATTAAAATCACAATATGCTAGCACACCCATCAGAGTGGCTATTAAGATTAACAACACCATATGTTGGAAAGGAAGGGGAACAACTAGAATGCTCACATATCATTGATGGGAGAGTGTAATGGCACAACTGCTTAGGAAAATGGTCTGGCATTTTCTCATAAAACTTAAAAACCACCAAGCTTCCAATCCTGGGTTTATTGACATGATAAATACAAATATATGACCATAAAAAATTGTGTGTGAATGTTCATAGTAGTTGAGTCATCATAGTCAAAAACTAGAAATAGCCCCATCACAAGGAAAAGAGCTAACCAGACTTTACTATATTCACACAGTGGTGGGGAAGGCTTTATATCAGTTGCAGTCCAACAGATGCAAAGTTTCAGTTATGTAAGATAAATAAGTATAGAGATCTACTGTAGTGCCCTTGGTTAATCATTTATATGCACTTAAAAACTTGTTAAGAGGACAGGTCCCATGATAAATGTTCTTATCACAGTAAAATAAAAAGAAAGGGAGAGAAAAGGAAATTCTCCAAAAGAAATATGAGTATAAACATTTTAAAAATGTGTGTGTTCTACTTTAAGTAAATTTCATCTTGTGTGTGTATTAAGTCATGTCCAACTCTTTGCAACCCTGAGGACTAGAGCCCACTAGCTTTCTCTTTCCATGGGATTTTCCAGGCAACAATACTGGAGTGGGTTGTATGTCCTCCTCCAGGGGATCTTCCCAACCCAGGGATCGAACCCATGTCTCATGTCTCCTGCACTGGCAGAAGGGTTCCCAGCACCACCTGGGAATACCCATCTTTAAGTGATTCATAAATAAATATTCAACTCTAGTTAATATAATTAACTATTTTCGCTGAAATATTTAGGAGAAAGTACTCTGATGTCTGGATTCCCAGGTGTTATAGTGGTAAAGAATTCAACTGCCAATGCAAGAGAGGCAAGACACATGGGTTTGATCCCTGGGTCGAGAAGATCCCCTGGAGGAGTAAATGGCACCCCACTCCAGTATTCTTGCCTAGAAAATTCCTTGGACCAAGGAGATTGGCAGGCTACAGTCCATACGGTAACAAAGAGTCAGACATGACTGAGTAAGTCTACAACTTACTTTGAAATGCACAAAAAGTAAGATGGATTTTAGATAGAGAGATAAATAAATAGATATATTGATGATAAAACAAAAATAGCAAAATTTTAATTGCAGAATTAAGATGATGAGTACATGGGTGTTCACAGCATGTTCAGTCACTAAGTCATGTCCAACTTCTTGCAATCCCTTGAACTGTAGACCGCCAGGCTCCGCTGTCCATAGGGATTTCCAGGTAAGAATACTGGAGTGGATTGTCATTTCCTTCTCCAAGGGATCTTCCCAGATCAAGGATTGAACCTCGTCTGCTGCATTGGCAGGTAGATTCTTTACACTTAGCCACCAGAGCAGCCTGTTCACAGGATAATTCTTTCAAATTTCCATGTTTGAAAATTTTAATCATCAAATATAGGGAAAAATAAATGCACCTAACCAGAAAATCTAACAGTCTTCAGGGCAGGACTCCACACAAAACTGGGCTTTTTGTCTTGCTGTCACTTCATAAATTTAGCCAAATGAAGGAATGAATTCTCACCGTTTTTGTTTTTTTTTTTTTAACCTCTGTACGTCTAACAACATCAACACCTCACCACCTGGAAAGGCAGCCCTCCCTTGTGTCTCTTGTCTGGGCTCTGTCCAGCTTCTCCTAGACCTGACTTCTAATTCTTCAGAGCCTACACTGGATTAGGTCTCTACAGGCCTCTTCTGAGGACTCTCACATTTTTAATCCTCTCAGTTTTGTTCACATGACTTTCAGCTTCATGCTGGCCACACTCACTAAATCATCCTCACCTCCCAAGCTCTTCTGGCCTCAGTCATTTCACTCCCAGGCAGTTGCCTCATCTGATAGAGCCTTCCAAGTAGGTTAAGCCACATTCCTTTTAATCTTCCTGTCACCAACCTGTTAGAACCACTTTAAGATCACCCCTTTCCCTTCAACCCCCAACCTGTCTCTAACTCACGGTTTCCCTTCTGTGGAACTTCAGGGGCTCTGGAAACTGACAGAAGAGCCACCAGCTTCAAAGCCAATGCCCGAAGCTCTTTGTCTTCAGGTCTCACCCGGCCTAGCAGGTTCCCAGGTGCTCTCTTGACAGTTGCTGCACCTGCCTCCTACCTGTGACCTGCCCTGTGCTCCACCAATGCTCTGCCATGAGAAGTTCACCCTCATTCATGGTTCACCTCCAAAGACCACATATTTCTTTTGTCCTTCCAGCTCCAACATCACCCCAAGGTCTGAATTTGGTGTCCCTCTACCTTTAAACACTTCTATGTGGATGTCTTAGAGGCTTCTCAGTCAGCATCCCCAAAAGAAAGGCACAGATGTCCCCCTAAAATTGCTTCTTCTCAGTGTCCCGCACTAATAAACAGGGATCCCATTGATTCACTTTGACCAGACACTTTTTCATACACTCTGTCCCCAGACCTTCAGGAGCTGCAGTTTACTTTATCTGCCAAATAGATCTTTTCAACTTGCCCTAAGCCACCTTCACCTCTGCTCTGAGGTTTTGCAGTGGACCTCGAACTAGTTTTCTGCTTCCCTTTCAACTTCCTTCTCCCATCATGCAGTTTTCTTCTTAGCCAGATATCAGAGAGAATCTTCTAAAACTTTACCAAGATCATGTCTTCATTATGCTCTTCCGGGCTTCCCAAGCAGCTCAGTGGTACCGAATCCACCTGCCAATACAGGAGACTTGAGTTCAATCCCTGGAAGGAGATAGCAACCCACTTCAGTATTCTTGCCTGGAAAATTCCATGGACAGAGGAGCCTGGAGGGCTACAGTCCGTGGGATTGCAAAGATTTGGACATGACTCACACACAAACAAAAGCACTTCAGCCTCCAATGGCTGTTTTTTTCATTCAGATGGTATCCAGAATTTTTGCCATGATTGGTCTAAGAGACTTAAGGGTAGGAAATTCCCTAGTGGTTAATCAGTAAGACTCCAGGAACCCAATGCAGGAGGCCTGGGTTCCATCCCTGGTCAGGGAACTAGATCCTACATGTCACAACTAAGAGTTCATATGCTGCAACTAAAATCCTGTGTACCACAACTACAACCTGGTGATTAAATAAGCAGAAAATCAATAAATAACTTATTAATGCTTAAAAAAAAAAAGAACAGGGCTGGTGAGTCCCTTTCCTGACCCTCCCTCTCACTCACTCTTCTCCAGCCACACGGGGCTTCTCCCTTAGCCACATACACACCAGTAATGACCATCTCTTAGGAGCACTGCCTTGACATTCTCTCTGCTAGGGGCCCTCTTGCTTCCAATATTCAAATGGCCAGTTCCTAGAGCTCCTCACATGCTATTCCTCTCTTCCTCCTTTCCCTGCTTTATTCTACAAAACATCTGCAGTAATCTGGGTACTATCAGAAGTGGAGGTGATTAAGCATGCAGCATTTTATTAGGATAAATGCCAGTGAAAGAAACTGGGAGGAAGTTGGAAAAGGCTGGGATCACGGCTGGAGCCAGTTCAGATCTGACCCAGGTGAGGTGAGTGGGAGCAGTGAGAAGGCAGGTGAGAGCCTGGAACTCTGGGTGGTCTCTGGAGGGGGTTTGCTTCCAGTATTCAAATGGCCAGTTCCTAGAGCTCCTCACATGCTATTCCTCTCTTCCTCCTTTCCCTGCTTTATTCTACAAAACATCTGCAGTAATCTGGGTACTATCAGAAGTGGAGGTGATTAAGCATGCAGCATTTTATTAGGATAAATGCCAGTGAAAGAAACTGGGAGGAAGTTGGAAAAGGCTGGGATCACGGCTGGAGCCAGTTCAGATCTGACCCAGGTGAGGTGAGTGGGAGCAGTGAGAAGGCAGGTGAGAGCCTGGAACTCTGGGTGGTCTCTGGAGGGGGTTTCAGCAAAGCCACTGGAGAGTCCTTGAGCCCAAGTGTTCAAGTGAGGGGTCCCTCAGCTCTCAGCACCCGGTCTGCATTAGGAGTCTGGCATTCAGATCTGAGGAGCAGTCCGCAGGAAGAGTGACCTGGGCACAAATTCAGTGACAGATTCAGAACCCTGAAGCATGGGTGCTGATCATCACTCACGATCCCCTTGGTGGAGAAAGCTTTCTCAGGCAACCGCATACCTGGACTTCTTGCTTCTATTTCCTGCCTACTCTCTTTTGAGAAGGAAATCAACGTGAGGGAGCTGATCTGTTTCCTCCTTTAATTCCAGCACCTAGAATAATGCCTGTTGCTGCTGTTGCTCCATCTCCAAGTCGTGTCCAGCTTCTTGCGACTCCAAGGACTGCAGCTCGCCAGGCTTCTCTATCCTCCACTATCTCCCATAGTTTGCTCAGGTTCATGTCTTTTGAGTTGATGTTGCCATCCAACCATCTCATTCTCTGTCGCTCCCTTTGCCTTTTGCCTTCAATCTTTCCCAGCCTCAGGGTCTTTTTCAATGTGTTGGTTCTTCGCATCAGGTGGCCAAACTACTGGAGCTTCAGCTTCAGCATCAGTCCTTCTGGTGAATATTCAGGGTTGGTTTTCTTTAGGATTGACTGGTTGATATCCTTGCTGTCCAAGGGACTCTCAAGAGTCTTCTCCAGCACAGTTCAAAAGCCTCAATTCTTCAGCACTCAGCCTTCTTTATGGTCTAGAGGCATAGTAGATGCTCAGTTAAATTTCTTGCATGAACAAATGAGTAAATGATTGAATGAATGAATCAGAATGCTCGCTTTCTGCCCACTCTGAGTCTGTGGAATTCCTGGTAACCCCTCTCTTATCATATAGAGTGTTACAGTATTTTTCCTCTATTGCCAACATGGGCATGAGTTTCAGGGGCTCAGCTCCTGGCTGTAGGTACTTGCCTCCATCCTGGTACCAAAGACCTTTTGGAAACCAGGTTAATGTCTGCTCAATAAATCTCTGCTGATCCTCATTTGGCCCTCGGGATACTCATGTGAGAAAGGGCAAGACTAGACTTCCCATTTTGCAAATGGAAGGTGTGGAATGCAGAGTTATCGATCACTTTCTAAATGCCATGGCTTGCACACCTTATGTACTGCAACCGGTAAAGCCTCAAGGTCTTAATCTCACCCCATCACTCACCTCCATTTAATAGATGGGTCATCTGAGACTTAGAAAGTGACAGAACCAGTGCTGAAAGCCAGAGACTGTGACCCTTTTCAAGGCGATGGACGGCTTGCACAGAGCCCCAGCACCCCTTACTGGGTGGGAAATAACCCAACCAGGAGGCGTCTCTAGAGACCTTAGGTAGGAGATCTTACATTCACCTGTGAGCTGTCTCTCCCCCTCCATGGGGCTCATGCCTGACATGTGTCACTTTTTTACCTTGGACTTCAAAATTGCAAAAGTATGTGAGTGAACAGGTTAATGTTGGGACAGCGCCTTGGAGTTCCAGAGCAAGAGCTGCTCCAAAAGCCCGACTATGATTACTCATTATTATTTAATAATTGAGTCAGAGGAAGCAGAGGTGCCCAGTGCCTTGTGGACTGATGGATCACCACATCCCTTAGCTATTTGCTAATGCCATTATTTTTACAGCTTAATCTTCCTGCAGCCATTTTCAATAATCAGGGAAGCTAAATTAAATGAAATGCAACTCCTTGCGATTAAGCCCAGCATCTTGCTTACCAAAGGATAGCCACTCAGGTGGGCAAGTTCTAAGCTGCCTTTTCAATGGTCTGGTTGTATCTTTTTTTGTGTGTGTGACCATGTTTTTATTTATATTTAAATATGTTTATTTTATATTTAATTTATATTCAAATACATATACATATTTATTTAAATAACTGTGCTGTTGGAGAAGACTCTTGAGAGTCCCTTGGACTGCAAGGAGATCAAATCTGTCAATCCTAAAGAAAATCAACACTGAATATTCATTGGGGGGACTGATGCTGAGGTTGAAGCTTCAATACTTGGCCACCTGATTTGAAGAGCCAACTCATTGGAAAAGACTCTGATTCTGGAAAAGACTGAAGACAGGAGGAGAAGGGAACAACAGAGGATGAGATGGTTGGATCACATCACCAACTCAATGGTCATGAGTTTGAGCAAGCTCCAGGAGATGGTGAAGGACAGGGAACACGGGCATGCTACAGGCCATGGGGTAACAGAGTCGGATATGATTGAGCAACAGAACAACAGGAAATATTTAAATTAACTTTTATTGGAGTATAGTTGTTTTATAATGTTGTATTGGCTTCTGCTATATGGCAAAGTGAATCAGCTATGTGTACATATATATCCCCTCTTTTTTGGATTTCTTCCCCATTCAGATCAACACAGAGCATTAAGTAGAGTTCCCTGTGCTATACAGTAGGTTCTCATTCAGTTCAGTTCAGTTCAGTCATGCAGTCGTGTCCGACTGTTTGCGACCTCATGAATCGCAGTACGCCAGGCCTCCCTGTCCATCACCAACTCCCAGAGTTCACTCAGACTCACATCCATTGAGTCCATGATGCCATCCAGCCATCACATCCTCAGTCGTCCCTTTCTCCTCCTGCCCCCAATCCCTCCCAGCATCAGGGTCTTTTCCAATGAGTCAACTCTTCGTATAAGGTGCCCAAAGTACTGGAGCTTCAGTTTTAGCATCATTCCTTCCAAAGAAATCCCAGGGTTGATCTCCCTCAGAATGGACTGGTTGGATCTCCTTGCAGTCCAAGGGACTCTCAAGAGTCTTCTCCAACACCACAGTTCAAAAGCATCAATTCTTCTGTGCTCAGCCTTCTTCACAGTCCAACTCTCACATTCATACATGACCACAGGAAAAACCATAGCCTTGACTAGATGGACCTTAGTTGGCAAAGTAATGTCTCTGCTTTTGAATATACTATCTAGGTTGGTCATAACTTTCCTTCCAAGGAGTAAGCGCCTTTTAATTTCATGGCTGCAGTCACCATCTGCAGTGATTTTGGAGCCCAAAAAAACAAAGTCTGACACTGTTTCTACTGTTTCCCCATCTATTTCCCATGAAGTGATGGGGCCAGATGCCATGATCTTCGTTTTCTGAATGTTGAGCTTTAAGCCAACTTTTTTCTCACATTCATACATGACCACAGGAAAAACCATAGCCTTGACTAGATGGACCTTAGTTGGCAAAGTAGTCTCTGCTTTTGAATATACTATCTAGGTTGGTCATAACTTTTCTTCCAAGGAGTAAGCACCTTTTAATTTCATGGCTGCAGTCACCATCTGCAGTGATTTTGGAGCCCAAAAAATAAAGTCTGACAATGTTTCTACTGTTTCCCCATCTATTTCCCATGAAGTGATGGGGTCAGATGCCATGATCTTTGTTTTCTGAATGTTGAGCTTTAAGTCAACTTTTTCACTCTCCTCTTTCACTTTCATCAAGAGACTTTTTAGCTCCTCTTCACTTTCTGCCATAGGGGTGGTGTCATCTGCATATCTGAGGTGATTGATATTTCTCCCAGCAATCTTGATTCCAGCTTGTGTTTCTTCCAGTCCAGCGTTTCTCATGATGTACTCTGCATAGAAGTTAAATAAGCAGGGTGACAATATACAGCCTTGACGTACTCTTTTCCTATTTGGAACCAGTCTGTTGTTCCATGTCCAGTTCTAACTGTTGCTTCCTGACCTGCATACAGATTTCTCAAGAGGCAGATTAGGTGGTCTGGTATTCCCATCTCTTTCAGAATTTTCCACAGTTTATTGTGATCTACAATGTCATAAACCTCTGTCCTAGTTTTTCTCTCAGGTCTAATGCTTTGAATCTATTTGTCACTTCCACTGTATAATTATATAGGATTTGATTTAGGTGATACCTGAATGCTCTAGTGGTTTCTTGCTGTGTGGGGCCACTCAAGATGGACGGGTCATGGCAGAGAGTTTTGACAAAACGTGGTCCACTGGAGCAGGGAATGGCAAACCACTTCAGTATTCTTGCCTTGAGAGCCCCATGAATAGTATGAAAAGGAGAAAAGGTATGATGCTGAAAGATGAACTCCCCAGGCTGCTAGGTGCCCAATATGCTACTGGAGAAGAGTGGAGAAATAACTCCAGAAAGAATAAAGAGATGGAGCAAAAGCAAAAACAATGCCCAGTTGTGGATGTGATGGGTGATGGAAGTAAATCTGATGCTGTAAAGGGCAATGTTGCATAGGAACCTGGAATGTTAGATCCATGAATCAAGGCAAGTTAGAAGTGGTCAACAGGAGATGGCAAGAGTGAACGTTGACATTTTAGGAATCAGTGAACTAAAATGGACTGGAATGGGTGAATTTAACTCAGATGACCATTGTGTCTACCACTGTGGGCAAGAATCCCTTAGAAGAAATGGAGTAGCCATCATGGTCAACAAAAGAGTCCAAAATGAATACTTGGATGCAATCTCAAATTGACAGAATGATCTCTGTTTGTTTCCAAGGCAAACCATTTAGTATCACAGTAATTCAAGTCTATGCCCTGACCAGTAATGCTGAAGAAGCTCAAGTTAAACAATTCTATGAAGACCTATAAGGCCTTCTAGAACTAACACCCCCAAAAGATGTCCTTTTCATTATAAGGGGACTGGAATGCAAAAGTAGAAAGTCAAGAGCTACCTGGAGTAACAGGCAAATTTGGCCTTGGAGTACAAAAAGAAGCAGGTCAAAGGCTAACAGAGGTTTGCCAAGAGAGCACACTGATCATAGCAAACACTCCCTTCCAACAACACAAGAGAAGACTCTACACATGGACATCACCAGATGGTCAATATCAAAATCAGATTGGTTATATTCTTTGCAGCCAAAGACAGAGAAGCTCTATACAGTCAGCAATAGTAAGACTGGGTGCTGACTGTGACTCAGATCATGAACTCCTTATTGCCAAATTCTTCTAACTTAAAGTCATGCCTATGAAATATAAGAATGCAGAAATCCAAAAAACTATAAAGGACAGGAATAGTTCATAATCCTGCTGTTCTGAAATCACTTATGTTAGCATAATATTTGAATGTATTTACTTACACATGCATGTGTATATTTACCCATAGTTACACACATATATTTTGGAAAGAAAATGATTGTAGTACTAGAAAAAAATGTTTAATTTTTAATTTAATTATATATTGTGAGTGTTGCTTTATAACCCAAAATGGTCTCTGAGAATGCTTTCTTAATGGCTGTAGAGACTTCTATGGAAAGGATGTTCCACAATTTCCTTAGTCATTCTCATTTTGTTAGGCAATTTTTTTACTTGCAGATATTTGTTAATACAGATAACTGAATGATAAACACTCTGGAATATGATATTTATTTTCATTTCATTTCCTTAGGATAAATTTCTAGATGTATAAATTACTGGGTAAAGCAGTACAAACACATTCTAGGCTTCTGGCACACTATATTATTATTATTTTTCTTTGCATTGATTGCTGAAGAAGGCTTTCTTATCTCTTCTTGCTAGATGTTGTTGTTGTTTAATTGCTAAATCATGTTCAACTCTCTGTGAACCCATGGACTGTACAGCCCCTACCAGGCTCCTCTGTCCACAGGATTTCCAGACAAGAATACTGGAGTGAATTGCCATTTTCTCCTCCAGGGGGTCTTCCTGACCCAGGGATGGAAACCATATCTCCTGCACCTCCTGCGTTCGCAGGCAGAGTCTTTACCACTGAGCCACCAGGGAAGCCCTCTTTATTTTACACATGGTATCAACAGTGTGTATATGTCAATCGCAATCTCCCAATTCTTCCCACCATGCCCCACCCCCAAACTGCAATTCGTTATGTTGCCACCACCCCGTGTTCCTCCCAGTACACGAATTTTGACCACATTGGAGAAAACTCATGGATTCTGAGACTTAGGCACAGCTAATGATGTGAAAAGAAGAGAAGCGAAAAGCAAAGGAGAAAAGGAAAGATATAAGCATCTGAATGCAGAGTTCCAAAAAATAGCAAATATCTCTAATTTTCTTGAAGAGATCTCTAGTCTTTCCCCTTCTGTTCTTATTTCTTTGCATTGATTGCTGAAGAAGGCTTTCTTATCTCTTCTTGCTAGATGTTGTTGTTGTTTAATTGCTAAATCATGTTCAACTCTCTGTGAACCCATGGACTGTACAGCCCCTACCAGGCTCCTCTGTCCACAGGATTTCCAGACAAGAATACTGGAGTGAATTGCCATTTTCTCCTCCAGGGGGTCTTCCTGACCCAGGGATGGAAACCATATCTCCTGCACCTCCTGCGTTCGCAGGCAGAGTCTTTACCACTGAGCCACCAGGGAAGCCCTCTTTATTTTACACATGGTATCAACAGTGTGTATATGTCAATCGCAATCTCCCAATTCTTCCCACCATGCCCCACCCCCAAACTGCAATTCGTTATGTTGCCACCACCCCGTGTTCCTCCCAGTACACGAATTTTGACCACATTGGAGAAAACTCATGGATTCTGAGACTTAGGCACAGCTAATGATGTGAAAAGAAGAGAAGCGAAAAGCAAAGGAGAAAAGGAAAGATATAAGATCTGAATGCAGAGTTCCAAAAAATAGCAAAGTGAGATAAGAAAGCCTTCCTCAGCGATCAATGCAAAGAAATAGAGGAAAACAACAGAATGGGAAAGACTAGAGATCTCTTCAAGAAAATTAGAGATCCCAAGGGAACATTTCATGCAAAGATGGGCTCGATAAAGGACAGAAATGGTATGGACCTAACAGAAGCAGAAGATATTAAGAAGAAGTGGCAAGAATACATAGAAGAACTGTACAAAAAAGAGCTTCACGATGAAGATGATCACGATGGTGTGATCACTCACCTAGAGCCAGACATCCTGGAATGTGAAGTCAAGTGGGCCATAGAAAGAATCACTATGAACAAAGCTAGTGGAGGTGATGGAATTTCAGTTGAGCTATTTCAAATCCTAAAAGATGATGCTGTGAAAGTGCTGCACTCGATATGCCAGCAAATCTGGAAAAAGCAGCAGTGGCCACAGGACTAGAAAAGGTCAGTTTTCATTCCAATTCCAAAGAAAGGCAGTGCAAAAGAATGCTCAAACTACCACACAATTGCAGTCATCTCACACACTAGTAAAATAATGTTCAAAATTCTCCTTGCCAGGCTTCAGCAATACATGAACCATGAACTTCCAGATGTTCAAGCTGGTTTTAGAAAAAGCAAAGGAACCAGAGATCAAATTGCCAACATCTGCTGGATCATGGAAAAAGCAAGAGAGTTCCAGAAAAACATCTATTTCTGCTTTATTGACTATGCCAAAGCCTTTGACTGTGTGGATCACAATAAACTGTGGAAAATTCTGAAAGATATGGGAATACCAGACCACCTGACCTGCCTCTTCAGAAACCTATATGCAGGTCAGGAAGCAACAGTTAGAACTGGACATGGAACAACAGACTGGTTCCAAATAGGAAAAGGAGTATGTCAAGGCTGTATATTGCACCCTGCTTATTTAACTTATATGCAGAGTACCTCATGAGAAACACTGGGCTGGAAGAAGCACAAGTTGGAATCAAGATTGCTGGGAGAAATACAATAACCTCAGATATGCAGATGACACCATCCTTATGGCAGAAAGTCAAGAGGAACTGAAAAGCCTCTTGATGGAAGTGAAAGAGGAGAGTAAAAAAGTTGGCTTAAAGCTCAACATTCAGAAAACGAAGATCATGGCATCCGGTCCCATCACTTCATGGCAAATAGATGGGGAAACAGTGGAAACAGTGTCAGACTTTATCTTTGGGGGCTCCAAAATCACTGCAGATGGTGATTGCAGCCATGAAATTAAAAGACGCTTACTCCTTGGAAGGAAAGTTATGACCAACGTAGATAGCATATTGAAAAACAGAGACATTACTTTGCCAACAAAGGTCCGTCTAGTCAAGGCTATGGTTTTTCCAGTGGTCCTGTATAGATGTGAGAGTTGGACTATGAAGAAAGCTGAGTGCTGAAAAATTGATGCTTTTCAACTGTGTTGTTGGGGAAGACTCTTGAGAGTCCCTTGGACTGCAAGGAGATCCAACCAGTCTATTCTAAAGGAGATCAGTCCTGGGTGTTCTTTGGAAGGACTGATGCTGAAGGTGAAACTCCAATACTTTGGCCACCTCATGTGAAGAGCTGACTCATTGGAAAAGACTCTGATGCAGGAGGAGAAGGAGACGACAGAGGGTGAGATGGCTGGATGGCATCACCAACTCAATAGACATGAGTTTGAGTGAATTCTGGGAGGTGGTGATGGACAGGGAGGCCTGGCGTGTTGCAGTTCATGGGGTCACAAAGAGTCGGACACGACTGAGCAAATGAACTGAACTGAATTAATACCACCAAGCTCGTGCCTCTCGTTGGAATTCTCACCTTCGCTCAATACTCAAAGCCTGGAATGACAAAAGTCTTAAGTCACCACCAACTTTCCAACAAAGTTTCAGAATAATCAGAAGTTTTTCCAGGTAGAATCATGTGTGTTCCTTTCCAGCACTGGGTGGTGTGACATGCCAGCACAACAAAATCTCCATGCAACTTCTTGAGTGTTTGTTGTGATGGCCATATAACAGAGAGCACTTTTAAATCAAGGAATACTCACACTGGAACTAATTTGGGATTAATTTATATCTGTACAGACCTTCTGGAGTAGGAAACGGAAACCCACTCCAGTATTCTTACCTGGTAAAACCCATGGACGGAGGAGACTGATGGGTTTCAGTTCATGGGGTCGCAGAGTGGCACGTGACCCAGCAACTAAGCACAGCACAGAACAGACCTTCAGTAGGAAAAAAAAGGGGAGAGGGAAGATGGTCAAAAATTCACACACATCTGCGGCTGCCGTAAGGAATGTTTTAAAGATAGCATCATACCAAGAATGTAGAAATAAATTAAGGAGGCTTACGAGCTGTGCACCAGAGACAGTAGCACCATCTGCTTTAAGTAACAATTATTTTCCAGAAAAAAATACACTCTGAGACTGAGTAAATGTCCCCGTAGTCTAAATATTTGCTTTCCACAAGCATCCTGGGAATGATATGCAAATGTCCCAAGAACTCAGAAGGCATTACAAAATATTGAAATGGAAAGGAACAAAGTCATTCTACTATGCGGTATGTTCAATTGCTATGTAAATGTGGAAACATTATTATTTATTGCTTTTGCAGCTCTGACAGTTGGAAATATTGCAGAATCACGAGACATCTGTTGAGTGGGGCGTGTGGGGATCTGCAAAACTGCGATCGAGACTAAACCGTGTTTTGTCTGGGCTCCTGGGTGCAGGTGTGAAGTCACAGCGAGAAACAAATTGCTCCGAGCTCTTCGCAGCCACTTACTTGGCAAAAGTTAAACACTTCAAGGGTGCATTCTGGGACGTGCCATGCTAACTCTGGTGAACACACGGGTGGTTTCTGTTTCCCGCAATCTGTTCCAGAAGGCCTAATGCTGCCCGGGAACTAAGCCATCCCATGAAGTCCTTCAGAGGATGGTAAGCAGCACAGGCTTTGGGGATGAAACTTACCAGAGTCCTGGGCCTTACCCGATCAATAGAAATTGATTAGATGCCAGTCAAGAAATTCAGACAAGGCGTTCTTTTGGCTCCTAGGCCACAGGAGGGAGTGAGAACAAGTAACAGTTTCCCTTGCTGGCTCCTCAAGGTGCGGGGCAAGCTGGTTCCTTAAATGGAGTGAAGGTAAGTATCTGTCCAGGGGTCAGGCCAGAGAAGCAGCAGCAGCAGCCGGTGGTATTGAGTGCAGGGGGCGTGTACAGTACCCTGCTTTTGCTCCTGACACCCTGTTTCTGCTCTGAGCTCTTAAGAAGCGGTAGTTGCCTTTTTTGGGGGGTGGGGATCTTTTTGTATCTTGTTGTCCTGAATCGGTCCCAGCTGTGCATGCACACAGTTATTTTTAATCCCTTATAGTTTGTATTTTGGGCTTCCCAGGTGGCCCTAGTGGTAAAGAACCCACTTGCCAATGCAGGTAGACATAAGAGACACAGGTTTGATCCCTGAGTGGGGAAGATCCCCTGCAGGAAGGCATGGAAACCCACCCCAGCATTCTTGCCTGGAGAATTCCATGGACAAAGGAGCCTGGCAGGCTACATAGGGTCACAAAGAGTCAGACACGACTGAAGCAATTTAGCATGCACTCATGCCGTTTGTATTTTGTTGCTTGAGGAGACATATGTCTAGGAGCAGCACTGCAACAAAGAGTCCCAGGTCCTAGCCCATCTCAGAGTGGACAGACGTGTACTCCAATCCCAGCTCTGCAACTTGTTGGCTGCAGGGCTCTGGACAAGTTGTGGGACTTCACTAGGTCTCAGTTTCTTCATCCGTAAAATTGGGATGCCCTAGGGTTGTTATGAGAGCAGAATTATCTAATATATATCAAGGGCTTAGTGTCCTTATTTCCAGAACTCCTCTCTGTCCCTCCTCTGCTTCCCCAGCTAAAGGGAGTTTCCATAAAAAATACATCTGAGACATCTTCACCAGCACTTTGAAAATTTTATTGACACGCGGTGGGGGGCATTCAGTCATGAGATAGGATTCATTAATTTGTGTCTGTGACTTTTGAATTGTCTCCTGCAGGGTCTCTGTTTGATAATCCAGGGCCTTGTTCTAGCCTTTATATTTCAAATCTGCCAGGAGCAGCTGCACATGGCCCCAAACACTAGATCTTAAATATTCCTAAAAACACCTTCCCTTCCCACCAAGCTCACCCTGAAGACCCGAGAGTGGTACTGGGTGAACTTTAGTGAGCAACTGAAGAGCATCGTGATGCCACGCCTGACACCCCACACCGCTCTTGCCATCTTTCCCAGGAAAGCAAGAAAGCTCTCTGCTTGTCAAGGGTTCACTGCAGACGCTCTTTTAACATCCATTAGATTTCTCTCTAATAGATATCTACTGCTCCTCCACACTTAGATAATATTTACTTAGGGGATGCTTGCTTAGGAGAGGCTTACCATGTGCCCAGTGTGGGGTTATCATTATTTTCATTATTCTTGTTATTGTTGAAAAAGTGTAAGTTGTGCCCAACTCTTTGCAACCCAGGGACTGCAGCCCACCAGGCTCCTTTGTGCATGAAACTCCCCAGACAAGAATACTGGAATGGATAGACATTCCCTTCTCCAGGGGGTCTTCAGGATCCAGGGTCTCCTTCACTACAGGCAGATTCTTTACCATCTGAGCCACCAGAGAAGCCTTCTTGTTATTGCTAAACCTGCTCTATCAACGATGTGGTGGTGGTTGAGCTGCTAAGTCATGTCCGGCTCTGCTGAACCCATGGGCTGTAGCTGACTAGACTCCTTTGTCCATGGGATTCTCCAGACAAAAATACTGGAGTGGGTTGCCATTTCCTTCTCCAGGGGATCTTCCCAACCCAGGATTCAAACCTGAGTTTCCTGCATTGCAGGCAGATTCTGTGATGTGCCAAGTGCCAAGTCACTTCAGTTGTGTACGACTCTCTGCAACCCCATGGACTATAGCCCACCAGACTCCTCTGTCCCTGGAACTCTCTGGGCAAGAATACTGCAGTGGGAAGAAGACTATGCCCTTCTCCAGGGAATCTTCTTGACCCAGGGATTGAACTCATGTCTCTTACATCTCCTGCATTGGCAGGCGGGTTGTTTACCATTAGCGTCAAGGCCGATCCCCACCAGTGATATCCTTATCAGTGATACCTGAAAATATTACCAGTTAGCACACTGGTTTTCTAACTGGTAATTAAAATTCATGGGTTCTTAAAGTTCTAATTCCTGGGAATAGCTTATTTATTCCCCTGGTTTCTTAGCTGAAAATAAGAAAAGGATCACTGAGGGATGAGATGCTTGATACTATGTTCAACTCCTTGAGAAAGCAACACAGGCATTAGAAAAGCACTGTGCTTCATAAACCTGTTCCTGCTTTTGCCCTTTCCCCCAAATTAAAGGATGCCCATCATCCATCATTTATAGGCAACCTCCCTGGGTGTCAGGGAGAATGTCAGCATGACATGGGCCAGAGAAGCAAGGGCAAGGTGCCATAAAAAGCACATGGAGATGTCCAGAGACTGGGGAGACTCCTACTCCATGCAGTGCATGACCCACCGACTGGTGGAGGGATGCTCTGGAGGGAGTATCCCAGTGTCTCTGGAGCTATAGGGAGAAACAAGGCTGACAACAAAGAACATGGAGGGAGATCTGCTGTTGCAGAAGGACCCACAACCGGATGCAGAAAAGGAGAGACCTGCCCACAGCTGCACAGAGACAGGTCTAGAGAAGAGTAAGTTTTTATGCATAGGGTGAGCCTTGTTCATCCTCACAGGATGAAAAATAACCCACTGGGGTTAAACATCTCCAGAGAGCAACAAATGAGAAGAGAGATGGACTGCAAACAGACCAACAACAACAACAACAAAAAAAAAACAGAGCAGAGGGTGAGGATGGGAGCACAGAAGACACAGGTGGATTCGGATGAGAAAAGATGATTGACAGGCAGCAGGCAAGCAGAGGGAAGGAGAGGGGCCCATGAGGCTGCCCAGCTGCAGAGGATGGGTGGGGGAGGCCCACACAGAGCCCTGACAGGCAGCCGGAGGAAGGCTATCGCTCAGGAGCAGCCCCACGAAGCCCCGCAGAGCATTTACCCATCCTGACAGCTGAATCTACTCTCTGAAGATCCACTGTGTATTGACCCAGGCTCAAGCATTGTGTCCTCAAGCATGTGTATTGACTCCAGGCTCAAGTATGGACTTGTGCACACTTTATCAAAAGTGATCTCTGCCAACCTCCAAGGTTCCTTAAGCAGCAAGTGATGGAAAAAGTTTTTTTTTAGCAGGGTCCACTCCCTGTCAGCAAAGACCAACATGCAAACCCTGTTCTCATACAAAAATTCTCACTTTTGCTCCACATGGTGGAAAACCCAAACCTGTATAGACCTTATATTTCCAGATGCAATGTTACTGCTATGTCATTTAGGGTCTTTTGGAGAACGTGTGATTGCAACGCATATTTTAACACATTCTTGGCTAGGCATTCTATTTGTTCTTCTCCTCCAAAGCTTATCGATTTCATTTCCTTGAGGACCTGTCATGGGCCAGAATCCTTGCAAAGAGAAATTAAACAATGAGAAAGAGGGAGCATTTGATCTGGGCTCTGGAAGTTGGCTATAAGTATATTGTGTATATTTTCAAATTACAGTTTTCTCTGGATATATGCCCAAGGGTGAGATAGCTGGATCATATGGTAGCTCTATTTTTAGTTTTTTTTAAAGAAACTTCCATACTATTCTTTGTAGTGGTTATGCCAGTTACATTTCCACCAACGGTGTAGGAGGGTTCCCTTTTCTCCACACCCTCTCTAACATTTACTATTTGTATACTTTTTGATGATGGTCATTCTGACTGGGTGAGGTGATACCTCATTTCAATTTTGATTTGCATTTTTCTGATAATTAGTGATGTTGAGCATCTTTTCATGTGCCTATTGACCATCTGTATATATTCTTTGAAGAAATGTCTATTATGTAATGCTCTGCAGTCTCCTAGGCTGACTGGGTGCAACTGGATGAACAGGTTGCTGTAACCTTGGGGAGTGGGCAATGTGGGAACTCCACTTGGGAGGAGTAGGAGCAGTTTGTATCCAGCCCCACACTGTCAATGCTGAGCTCTCCTGCAACAATCAAGGAACCTGACACCTTCTCTGGGACAGACCAGAGAAATGGAAGCACAAAGTCCTCCCACCCTTAACTCCAGGATCTCAGAGAAACTGGTGATGGTGTTGGGCCATTCAGAGAAGGCACTTTAGCCAAAGTAAAACTCACTGTAGAGAGAGATGATGACGTTTGTTCTCAAGCTCTAACTTTGAACAGCTGCAAATTCAGAGATCAAGAATGTTCCATGTGGCATGAAACACCCCAAGGTAAAAACGGGATGCAGAGGTGTGAGGCAGGGAGGACCTAGAGAAGAAATATCCAGGTGGTAACTGCAAATTGGCACTCACCGAGAGCATTTGCCAGTGACTGAAGAGCAGCAAGGATGTTTGCTATCTGCCTCTGTGGAGACTGAAGCCTGTGCTGCTGCAGCTACCGCACTTCCACACCCGCTGAGGGAAATTCAGGGTGGAGAGTGAGGCACCCTGTGCTCCTCGTGGAAAGGTCTTTTGGACAGTTAGATATTTTCAGGAACTGATTTCCTGATCCCAACCCTTGCACCTCTTCATATCTAGAAAAGCACTAAATCCCGTCATGGTGACATTAGCTCCTTGTGACCAGCAGAAAACTGTTTGTAAAGTAAGAGCTGGGTTACGTTGAAGTCCCCCTTCACCAAAATCTTGTGTATTGGCCTTTCCCCACTGCCTCTTTGGAGCAGTCTCGCAGAGCGATCGGAGGTGCTTTCTCCCAGCCTGCAGTCCTCGTTTTGCCCCAAATAAAATTGAACGCGCAACTCTCACATTGTGCATCTGTTATAGTCGACATGGTTAAGTCCAAAGCAAAGATGCTCTCTTGGGCAGCACCTGGCTGAGAGTTCCTCCAGGTTCCAACTGGGAGGAGTCAGATGTCAGTGGCAGAGCTCTTCCACAGAACTGCCTTTATCTGTGTCCTTCAGTCACATAGACTCCGTCTCGGGCTTCACCTGATGGCCATCAGAGCATGAGTGCCGTGATCGGATCACACCCCGGCTCCACGACTGACCAGCAGTGTGACGCCGAGCAGCTGCCGACCTTGGCTTATCCTAACAAAACCATCTCACAGGTGGCTTTGACACCCCAAATTGGCATCTGTACACTGGCACCTAACTCAATCTTGGAGACAGAATTTGGGGGAACTAGAAAAGAATAGATTTACTGATTTGCCAGGCAAAGGGGATGACAGCAGGTTAATGTCTTCAAAACTATGTCCCAACCCAGGGCAGGTGGTGGTGGTGGTGGGGGGGACAGTGGGTTTTGATCAGGGTGCCTGCAGGGTCTGCATTCCTTCAATCCAGAGATAATCCAGTATCAGGTGGCCTCCCGATGGGCTTCTGTGGTTCTTGAGGTTATTGAACTGTGACCTTCTCCTTGGAATGAAAAGTTTTTCATTAAGTAGTTAACATTTTCCATTTGGTGGGGGTTTTATTTCTGCTGAACAACTCAAAGATATTGCTCTGTGTTTCCCTTGAGGGGGAACCAGGTTCTGCCTGATGGCTGCACTATTGTTTCTTTTCTGCTCCTCCTGTCTTCACATCCCCTCCCTTCCCTGATTCGGAGAAGGCAATGGCACCCCACTCCAGTACTCTTGCCTGGAAAATCCCATGGACAGAGGAGCCTGCTAGGCTGCAGTCCATGGGGTCGCTAAGAGTCGGACACGACTGAGCGACTTCACTTTCACTTTTCACTTTCATGCATTGGAGAAGGAAATGGCAACCCACTCCAGTGTTCTTGCCTGGAGAATCCCAGGGATGGGGGTGCCTGGTGGGCTACCGTCTATGGGGTCGCACAGAGTCAGACACGACTGAAGTGACTTAGCAGCCCTTCCCTGATTAGCAATTGTTTGAACCTGCCCTTTGGAATTCAGGCAAGGTCAGGGAGGGTGAATGAAGCCCTGTGTAAAGGCTTCTGTGTCCAGGAGCCCCACAGGGTCCTGCTAGGGTTTCAGCTTGAGGATTAAGTGAATTAATATTTACTCTAGGCTTCCCTGGTGGCTCAGACGGTAAAGCATCTGCCTGCAGTGCAGGAGACCCGGGTTCGACCCCTGGGTTAGAAAGATCCCCTGGAGAAGGAAAGGCAAACCCACTCCAGTACTCTTGCCTGGAAAATTCCATGGACTGAGGAGCCCGGTGGGCCCCAGTCCATGGGGTTGCAAAGAGTCAGACACGACTGAGCGACTTCACTCACTACAACAGACATGCTGCCCGTTGGCTAAAATGATGGATTTTACTTCTTTTTCTCTCTCTCCTCACCATCTTTGTTATGTTTGACACAAAGAACCCTTTTAGGAACTGTTAGGTGTCTGGAGCAGGCAAACCCTCCTCACAACTTCAGGGAAGGTCCAGGTGCCCAGGATGGGTGTGCCAGGGTGGCAGCCTTTGGTTCAGTGATGATGCACATTGACATCCCAACATAACACTTTCAGGCACATTATCTCATGTGAAGCAGCTTCAGGGCCTTTCTCATGCAGCCACACCTGGTCTCACATTCAAAAGCTTAAGCTTAAGGCTTTGTCATTGTTGTCTTGATACTCTGAGTAATTTTCTCACAAGGGATGCTGCATTTTCATTTTGCAATGGGCCCCAGAAAAAGATGTGATACCCATGAGGTATTGTACCCTCCAGATTCCAGGGCAGCTAAGGAAGGACCCAACTTGAATGAGTAAAACCATGTGCCTTGAACTCAGACTTTCAGGATTTTCCTGAACATATTAAAAATTATGGTAAAATACACCCAACATAAATTGACAATTTTAACTGTCTTAAAGTGAGAGATTCAGTGAACAATTTCATTTGGTAAATTTATCATATGGTGCAACCATCACCACCTCCTCCGTTCCGTTCCATTCCACTCAGTCGTGTCCGACTCTTTGCGACCCCATGAATTGCAGCACGCCAGGCCTCCCTGTCCATCACCAACTCCCGGAGTTCACTCAGACTCACGTCCATTGAGTCCGTGATGCCATCCAGCCATCTCATCCTTTTTCGTCCCCTTCTCCTCCTGCCCCTAATCCCTCCTAGCATCAGGGTCTTTTCCAATGAGTCAACTCTTTGCATGAGGTGGCCAAAGTACTGAAGCTTCAGTTTTAGCATCATTCTTTCCAAAGAAATCCCAGGGTTGATCTCCTTCAGAATGGACTGGTTGGATCTCCTTGCAGTCCAAGGGACTCTCAAGAGTCTTCTCCAACACCACAGTTCAAAAGCATCAATTCTTCAGTGCTCAGCCTTCTTCACAGTCCAACTCTCACATCCATACATGACCACAGGAAAAACCATAGCCTTGACTAGACGGACCTTAGTCGGCAAAGTAATGTCTCTGCTTTTGAATATACTATCTAGGTTGGTCATAACTTTTCTTCCAAGGAGTAAGCGTCTTTTAATTTCATGGCTGCAGTCACCATCTGCAGTGATTTTGGAGCCCAAAAAAATAAAGTCTGACACTGTTTCTACTGTTTCCCCATCTATTTCCCATGAAGTGATGGGGCCAGATGCCATGATCTTCGTTTTCTGAATGTTGAGCTTTAAGCCAACTTTTTCACTCTCCTCTTTCACTTTCAACAAGAGGCTTTTTAGCTCCTCTTCACTTTCTGCCATAAGGGTGGTGTCATCTGCATATCTGAGGTTATTGATATTTCTCCCAGCAATCTTGATTCCAGCTTGTGTTTCTTCCAGTCCAGCGTTTCTCATGATGTACTCTGCATATAAGTTAAATAAGCAGGGTGACAATATACAGCCTTGACGTACTCCTTTTCCTATTTGGAACCAGTCTGTTGTTCCATGTCCAGTTCTAACTGTTGCTTCCTGACCTGCATACAGATTTCTCAAGAGGCAGGTCAGGTGGTCTGGTATTCCCATCTCTTTCAGAATTTTCCACAGTTTACTGTGATCCACACAGTCAAAGGCTTTGGCATAATCAATAAAGCAGAAATAGATGTTTTTCTGGAACTCTCTTGCTTTTTCCATGATCCAGAGGATGTTGGCAATTTGATCTCTGGTTCCTCTGCCTTTTCTAAAACCAGCTTGAACATCAGGGAGTTCACGGTTCACGTATTGCTGAAGTCTGGCTTGGAGAATTTTGAGCATTACTTTACTAGCATGTGAGATGAGTGCAATTGTGCGGTAGTTGGAGCATTCTTTGGCATTGCCTTTCTTTGGAATTGGAATGAAAACTGACCTTTTCCAGTCCTGTGGCCACTGCGAGTTTTCCAGATTTGCTGGCCTGTTGAGTGCAGCACTTTCACAGCATCATCTTTCAGGATTTGAAACAGCTCAACTGGAATTCCATCACCTCCACTAGCTTTGTTTGTAGTGAAGTTCTGGGCAATTTTCCTCACCCTGAAAGAGAGCCCTGCTCACTAAGCTGTCACTCCCCATCCTCCCTCCGTCAGCTCCTGAAAGTGAAAGTCACTCAGTCCTGTCTGGCTCTTTGCGACTCCATGAACTACACAGTCCATGCAATTCTCCAGGCCAGAATACTGGAGTGGGTAGCCTTTCCCTTCTTCAGGGGATCTTCCCAACCAAGGAATAAAACCCAGGTCTCTCACATTGCAGGCAAATTCTGTATCAGCTGAGCCACAAGGGAAGCCCAACACCAATCTGCTTTCTGTCTTGATGGATTTACCAATTCTGGAAGTTTCACACAAATGGAATCACAATATGAAGTCTTCCTTGAACTTTTGGACACACATTTAACTCACTTGTGAAACAGATAATATACCTAATCTCAGCATTGAGGTGAATGCTTAGTGACAAACTACCCAGGCACAGAATAAATGGTGATTATGGTTCTTATAGGGCTTCCCAGGTGGTGTTAGTGGTAAAGAACCCATCTGTCAATGCTGAAAACATAAAGGAGCAGGGGTTCGATCCCTGAGTCAGGAAGATTCCCTGGAGGAGGGCATGGCAACCCACTCTAGTATTTTTGCCTGGAGAACTCAATGGACAGAGGAGCCTGGAGGGCTACTATCCATAGGGTTTCAAAGAGTCGGACATGACTGAAGCGCACTGAACTGAACTGTGGCCATACAACCCAGCCAATGCTGAGTTTGAATCCTGCCCTTTGATTCTAACCCTAACTTTTGTACTCTCAATCTCCTTGCTGCCTGGGTTGTATCTCCAAAGGGACAAGGATGAGGAGTAGGTTAAGCCCGTGTAGACAGAGGAAAAAAGATGAGAAAAAGTCTGGAGGAAGAAAGCACAGGCAGAAGAGAAGTGAGGTGTAGCTGGGCTCCCCAGTTGAGGCCACCACCTGGGACCCTCAGTGCCCATCATGTGAGTCCGGTCTGCCCATCACGGTTGCCTTACAGTACCTGAAGGACTCTGGGTAAGTTTTCATTGGATCTAGACTCTGCTCTGTGGGAATTGTGGTTGAAAAGAAGGATTGTGCAGGATAAGAGAAGGCAAGCCAGCCAGTGCTGCATCCTGGGGATATTCTTTCTCTATCACAGAATCAGTGATTTGTTTCATCTTAAAATAACTACAATGCTGTCCTGCAGCTGAGCTGCGGGAACCTCCTGGCATTCAGAAACAACAGCTCACGATGCTTCACCATGTGTCTACATGCCTGTAGTTAAATGGAACAGGCATGGCTTGATACCTGGGATTCTTTCTTTCCTGTTTGAGCAGGGCATTTTTTCCGCTTCCCAGTGGGCCCAGAACAGCAGCACAGGAGCACAGGAACAACACCAGCCTCTGGATACAAGGGACAGAGGCCTGGACAATGGACCACACTGTGGCTAAAAGACCCTAGCAAAGCAAGCAGTAGCTCCAGATATCTTTGGAAACAAAGTTTCTGCTCTCATGCAATCTTCTTTTCTTACATGAAAATCCAATTGGACACCAGTTGGAGCCTTCACTAGCCCTTGAACTTGACAACAGAACTTTTCTCTCGGAAATAGTCAGATTGTCATGGGGTGGTCCATGGAGGGCCAGGAGAGACTCTGTTTTCAGAACATTGCCAAACAAAAAGGGAGAGATGGATAAGGGGACATGGAAAGGTGGTTCTCCCAGGAGCTCTTATTCGTGGGGTAGAGGACATTTACAGGGTAGAGAACATTTATAAGGTAGAGAACATTTTTTTGGCTTTAACTTGAATTTTCACTCTTTCACAATTATTGAAATCACATCTTCTTTAATTCCTATCATCTTGGTATTTCTGTCTCAATTCTTCCTCCCTCTTGAAATTTACTTTATTAATTATTATTATTATTGTGCACATGTGCTTAGTCACTTCAGTCATGTCGACTCTTTGTGACTCTATGGACTGTAGCCTGCCAGGCTCCTATGTCCCTGGGATTCTCCAGGCAAGAATACTGGAGTGGGTTGCCATGCCCTCCTCCAAGGGGTCTTCCCCAGCCAGGGATCAAACCTAGGTCTCCTGCATTGCAGGTAGACTCTACCACTGAGCCACCAGGTAAGCCAAAATATTATCATATATTATTTATTTATTATTATTTATTACTTTATTCTATTATTTATTAACTCTGTTTTATTTCATTTCCCTCCCCACCCCCAGAGGTTTGGAATATATGTACCCTATTTCTGGTGAACTAGTAATTACCTATAAAATTTTTGCCAAATGAACATATATATGTTTTTTTCTTGCAAATTTCTAAAATTAATCAGATTCTATAACCTCTTTATAAGACAGCTTAAATCTTTCTACAGCCCATCTCTTTGTAAACTCGATATTATTCAAAGTTTTGTCAAATTTTAGTTTCAAACGGTTTTCACATAAAAATTAAACTTTTAAACTCAAACCTTTTAAACTTTTTAAAAATTTACCTTTTTAGCTTAATGTTTAAAAGTTGATTTTAGCTTTTTGACTTTTTTAACCTTGCATAATAATTTTATTCCAAATTAGACATTATTAACACTATTTTGAAAGTTTTGACTAATATTGCATTTTATTTCTCTCTTCTTCATCTCACTTTTTTTCCTTGTAGCTATACTTTTTCCTGTGCAATATGCCTGCTTCTTCTTGGATCCCACTTTTGTTTTGCTGGTGTAAATGCTGGACAATTTCCTTTCAGGAATATTTTGTAGGTGCCACAATTTTTAAAAATCTGCATGTTTGGGAGAGTGTTTTGTCCTCTTTGTGTGACTGACTCTGGCTTACTACAGAATTCTCAGTTCAGACCCTTTGCCCTTGGAACTGCAGAGATATAGGCCCACTGTTTTCAGAATTTCATGCCAAAAATGATAACCGATGCCATTCTAATTCTCAATATTTGGAAAATAGTCTCCTTCTCTTCCATATATTTTTGGTTAGTTTTTTTTTTTTTTAACTAGAATTTCAAAAAGTTTAGCTGTATTTAGAGCTATGTACAGTTGTGTGGTTTACTTACATTTAATGGGTCCTTTTTATTCAAATCTTTCTTACTATTAAGGTGTTTCTTCTGTTGTTTTGTTATTAATTTTTTACTCTTTTCTCTTTTGGATCACCCATTATTGGGTGATAAATTGGATGTATTACTCATGTCTCTTAATTTTTTCTTCCTCGTTTCTCTCTTTGCCTCATTTCATCTCCCAACTCAGTGATGGTTCTGAGCCACTTTCACTCTGCTCTCTAGCTGTCTATAGAATATTCCTTTTAGAAACCTTGTTTAGAAGTCTTTGTTACTTCCCACTCTTATTTCTTAATAGCGTCTTTTTAGAGAGTGCAATCTGCCCATGTTCCTAGTAAGAAAATTCAACATCAAAAAGACATCAATCCTCCCTGAATTGATGTATGGTTGCAATATATTGCCAATTCAGATTCTAATATGAATTCTATAGAACTTGACAAATTGACTATAAAATATACAAGGAAGTGTGGAAAACCAAAAATGACAGTAAAAACAATGACAAGAATGTAGGGTTTCCACCACCTGTCAACACTCACCATTAAGCAGCCCCAAGTAGGGCAAGGTTGTGTTGCCAAGGAAGGTGATAAATTGGCTGGACATAAAGTATAGAGAGTCTAGAATTAAACCCATGCTTGATAAAAAGTTATGACAGTGCAGACTAATGGGGGAGGAGGAACTTGTACTAGTTCCATTGGTTATCCATATCTTAAAAAAGTGACTTAGGTTATTACCTCAAGTGATACAAAAAATTCAAATAAACTTAGAAATTAAAAGTGAAAATCAAAACTCTAAAATATTAGATTTTCTAAAATTTATTGATTTTTAAATTGATTAAAAATCAATCAAGTTTATTGATTCTAAAATTTATTAATATATAGTTGATTTACAGTGTTGTGTTAATTTTTGCTATACATCAAAGTGACTCAGTTATACATGAATAATGCTTTTTCTGTATTCTTTTCCATTATGGTTTATCACAGAATATTGAATGTAGTTCCCTGTGTTATATAGTAGAACCTTGTTGTCTATCCATCCTATGTGTAATAGTTTGCATCTACTCATCCAAACTCCCAATCCATCCCTCTCCTATCCCTCTCCCCCTTGGTAAATACAAGTCTGTTCTCTATGACTGTGAATCTGTTTCTGTTTTGTAGATAACTTTACTTGTGTCCTAGTTTAGATGCCACATACAGGTGATATCATATGGTATCTGTCTTTCTCTGTTAACTGGCTCACTTCACTTAGCATGATAATCTCTAGGTTCCATCCATGCAGCTGCAAACCACATTATTTCATTCTTGTTTTATGACCGAGTGCTATATATAAGTACATGCATCTTCTTTATCCATTCGTCTCTGGATGGACATCATTTAGGTGGTTTCCCTGTTTTGGCTGTTGTGAATAGTGCTGCTATAAACATAGAGTTGCATGTATCTTTTGAATTATAGTTTTGTCTGGATATATGCCCAAGAGTGGGATTGCTGGATCGTATAGTAGCTCTATTTTTAGTTTTTTGAGGAATCTCCATACCATTTTCCTCAGTGGCTGCACCAACTTACATTCTGACCAACAGGGTAAGAGAGTTCCCTTTTCTCCACACTTTCTTCAGCATTTATTAATTGGAGATTTTTTTTAATGATGTAAACTCTTAAGTGTTTAAAACAAAATACAGAATAACATCTTTCTGACCTTGGAAAAGGGAAGGAGCACTTAAATAGAACCAAAAATATTAAATATCTTTAAAACATGAATCAGTTCAGTTCAGTCCCTCAGTCGTGTCCAACTCTTTGCGACCCCATGAATCACAGCACGTCAAGCCTCCCTGTCCATCACCAACTCCCAGAGTTCACTCAGACTCACGTCCATGGAGTCAGTGATGCCACCCAGCCATCTCATCCTCTGTCGTACCCTTCTCCTCCTGCCCTCAATCCCTCCCAGCATCAGAGTCTTTTCCAATGAGTCAACTCTTCGCATGAGTGGCCAAAGTACTGGAGCTTCAGCTTTAGCATCACTCCTTCCAAAGAAATCCCAGGGCTGATCTCCTTCAGAATGGACTGGTTGGATCTCCTTGCAGTCCAAGGGACTCTCAAGAGTCTTGTCCAACACCACAGTTCAAACGCATCAATTCTTTGGCTCTCAGCTTTCTTCACAGTCCAACTCTCACATCCATACATGACCACAGGAAAAACCATAGCCTTGACTAGACGGACCTTTGTTGGCAAAGTAATGTCTCTGCTTTTCAATATGCTATCTAGCTTGGTCCTTCCAAGGAGTAAGTGTNGACTGATATCCTGTAGGATGGACTGGTTGGATCTCCTTGCAGTCCAAGGGACTCTCAAGAGTCTTCTCCAACATCACAGTTCAAAAGCATCAATTCTTCTGTGTTCAACTTTCTTCACAGTCCAACTCTCACATCCATACATGACTACTGGAAAAACCATAGCCTTGACTAGATGGACCTTTGTTGGCAAAGTAATATCTCTGCTTTTTAATATTCTATCTAGGTTGGTCATAACTCTCCTTTCAAGGAGTAAGCATCTTTTAATTTCAGGGCTGCAATCACCATCTGCAGTGATTTTGGAGCCCCCAAAATAAAGTCTGACACAGTTTCCACTGTTTCCCCATCTATTTGCCATGAAGTGATGGGACTGGATGCCATGATCTTAGTTTTCTGAATGTTGAGCTTTAAGCCAACTTCTTCACTCTCCTCTTTCACTGTCATCAAGAGACTCTTTAGTTCTTCTTCACTTTCTGTCATAAGGGTGGTGTCATTCGCATATCTGAGGTTACTGATATGTCTCCCAGCAATCTTGATTCCAGCTTGTGCTTCATCCAGCCCAGTGTTTCTCATGATATACTCTGCATATAAGTTAAATAAGCAGGGTGACAATATACAGCCTTGACATACTCCTTTTCCTATTTGGAACCAGTCTGTTGTTCCATGTCCAGTTCTAACTGTTGCTTCCTGACCTGCACACAGATTTCTCAAGAGGCAAGTCAGGTGGTCTGGTATTCCCATCTCTTTCAGAATTTGCCACATTTTGTTGTGATCCACACAGTCAAAGGCTTTGGCATAGTCAATAAAGCAGAAATAGATACTTTTCTATAACTCTCTTGCATTTTCAATGATCCAGCAGGTGTTGGTAATTTGATCTCTGGTTCCTCTGCCTTTTCTAAAACCAGCTTGAATATCTGGATGTTCACATTTCATGCATTGCTGAAGCCTGGCTTGGAGAATTTTAAGCATTCGTGGCTTATGCCATACCCAAGTCTGCTGTGCTCATTATTAGAGAAATGCAAATCAAAACTACAATGAGATATCACCTCACACTGGTCAGAATGGCCCTCATCAAAAAGTCTACAAACAATAAATGCTGGAGAGGGTGTGGAGAAAAGGGAACTCTCTTACACTGTTGGTGGGAATGTAAATTGATACAGCCACTACGGAAGACAGTATGGAGATTCCTTAAAAAACTAGGAATGAAACCACCATAGGACCCAGCAATCCCACTCCTAGGCATATACCCTGAGGAAACCAAAATTGAAAAAGACACGTGTATCCCATCGTTCATTGCAGCACTATTTACAATAGCTATTTGGGCTTCCCTGGTGGCTCAGAGGTTAAAGTGTCTGCCTCCAATGTGGGAGACCTGGGTTTGATCCCTGGGTCGGGAAGATCCCCTGGAGAAGGAAATGGCAATCCACTCCAGTATTCTTGCCTGGAGAATCCCATGGACGGAGAAGCCTAGTAGGTTACAATCCATGGGGTCGCAAAGAGTCGGACACGACTGAGCGACTTCACCTTCACCTTCACCTTCTTTGGGATTGGAATGAAAACTGACCTTTTCTTTCTACCTAAATTGCAATTTAAAACTTATTAAAACTTACTGTAAAGAAAGTTAAAACTAAAGAGAAGATATTTTCAACACATATAACTGAAAACAAAAAGGTTTTATTATTTAGAATCTATGAGAAAGTCCTTTAAATGAACAAGAAGAAAAGAAACCAGGAGAGAAATGTGTAATGTACTTGAACTGTCATTTTGCAGAAGTAGAAACACCTACATCTAATAAAAAACAATGAGGATAATTCATTAGAAACCAGGCAAAGGCAAATTCAGATACCATGATAGGCCATTTTACTCCCATGGGTATGGCAGCAGCTAATAAGCTTATGATGGGTTTCCCAAGTGGCGCTAGAGTTAAAGCACCCATCTACCAGTTCATGAAAGGTATGAAGCACAGGTTCAATTCGTGGGTCAGAAAGATTCCTGGGAGAAGGGAATGGCAACCCACTCCAGTATTCTTGCTTGGAGAATCCCATGGACAGAGGAGCCTGGCAGGCCACAGTTCACAGAGTCACCAAGAGTAGGATTCAATTGAAGCAACTTAG
This sequence comes from Aepyceros melampus, assembly GCA_006408695.1. NCBI lineage: Eukaryota > Metazoa > Chordata > Mammalia > Artiodactyla > Bovidae > Aepyceros > Aepyceros melampus. The sequence continues at coordinate 256,475 of SJXQ01001899.1, read as the reverse complement.
CATGCATACAGGCAATAAACTTACGAAACAGTGATCAGTACAAATTTGTTCAGCCACTGTGGAAACAATTTGGCATGTCTTGTAAAGTTGAGCATACATGTATGTGAGGACTTAGTGATATATTTTTCTAGTACCCTAAGAAATTCCTGGGACTTCCCTGGTGGTCCAGACATAAAGAACCCACCTTCCAATGCAGGAGACATAGGTTCAATCCCTGGTTGGGGAACTAAGATCCTATGAGCCACAGGGCAGCTAAGCCCCTGAGCCACAACTAGAGAAGTCTGCACAGAGCAGCAAAGAGCTTGTGTTTGCAACGCAGACCCAGCACAGCCAAGGTAAATAAATAAAATTAATAAATTAAAAGAAAAAAAGAAATTCTTGCCCAGGTGCACCAGGACCCAGCACAGTTCAGATTTGGAAAAAAAAAAAAAAAAACCTGAGAACAACCCAAAGGTTCATTAATAGGACAGTGGTAAAGAATGTGGTATACTCACGCAGTAGGATATTAAATACCATTAAACATGAATGAACTATAGTTAACACAGCAACATGGGTGATGCTGGTAGTATAATATTGTGATAAAACAAGCCTCTGTGATGTACCCTTAAAAAGGAATGAGCTATAGATCCATACAAGGCTTCCCTGGTGGTGTTAATGGTAAAGAACCTGTCTGCCAATTCAGGAGACAAAAGAGGTATGGGTTCCATCCCTGGGTCAGGAAGATCCCCTGGAATAGGAAATGGTAATCCACTCAAGTATTTTGCTTGGAGAATTCCACGGACACAGGAGCCTGGCAGGCTACAGTCCATGGGGCCATAAAGAGCCGGACATGACTGAGCACACACACATATATAGATACATGTATGTGTATGTGTGCAAAGATGCTTCAGTCACTTCAGCTCTTTGCAGCCCCATGGACTATAGGCTGCTAGTCTCCTCTGTCCATGGGATTCTCCAGGCAAGAATACCGGGGTGGATTGCCATGCCCCCCTCCAGGGCATCTTCCCAACCCAGGGATTGAACCTGCATCTCCTGCATTGGCAGTCAGGTTCTTTACCATTAGCCCCACCTGGGAAGCCCACATAGATACATACAACAAGATAAATCTTAGAGACATACAGTTGCATGAAAATACAGATCCCAGAAGACTGCATCCAAGAGGTTACCATTTTTATGTAAATCAGAAACTTTCAAAACTCAGCAATATACAGGTTAGAGACCCACATGTGGAATTATCTTGCTTTCCTTCCAGTCTCTAAAGAAAGTCAGTGAAACAGTGAAGCAAAACCAGATAACCTCAGGATGACTTTTGAACATCTTTTTCTTAAGAGCCTCAGTGAATGGATATTTCTGTCTTACTGTGTTACCTAGTAATGATAAATCATTTGGAAAACACAAGAGCTAAAAAGGAAGAAATAGCATTGCCAATCATCAGACGTATTTTTAAAGCCTCTCTGATGGGAGACTGTCTTCTGGTTTGAAGACTGAAAAATGTCAGTCTGCATCCCCATGATGTCTTCCAGCTGTTGTGAGGGCAGGGCTAAGGTGAAAGCTGTCTACACAGGAACTGCATTGCAAAAGGACTTTTGTCAGTTTGAGCTGCAAGGTCCATGGCTCCAGAGAGTCATTTCTTCTCATCAGTGATCTCACACTCCTAGGTCAAATGACCATTCACTTGTGCCCGAGTGACAGGCATTGTGCCACTGACATCCAAGTCAGACCAGCTTCGTTGCTCACCATTTGTGTAAAAGGTGTGCCATAGTGCAGTCTTTAGAAAACCAGATTTTTGAGAATAGAATTTCCACTTAAAATAAAATGTAACAAGCTCTCTAGAGAAATTAGCTGAGGCCAGAGATCTAAACTTGCCAAATAAACATACTGTCAGATTCTAAGATGGACAAGTTTCTCCCTCCTGCACCCTGCTTTTTCAACATTAAGGATCTGAATAATCCTAGTTTTCCTCTTGCTTCTGATAGAATAAATGTTCATAAATATTCATTTTTTTCCAACTGGAAGCATTAGGCCTTGTTACTTCGAGTGGAACTAACTGAAAATTAATGATGGTTTCAGAAAATGCAAGATTATATACACAGAAGCAATTAAACACAAACCTATTAATTATTTAGCAACTTGTTAATGAGTAGAATTCCAGCATCAGAGTTTTAGCTACTCTAGATTGCCCCTGCCAAGTCACTCATATACCACCCTTTCAAAGTTTGACTTTGAGAGGGGAAACAATTGGGGGGAATTTCACATAGACCTGCACCTTGCAAAATGAAATCTGGGATGCCAATTACACAGAGATGGCAAAGAACTGAGCTGGAAATGGAGCAAAGAAATCATCACAAGATTTTGATCCAAAACCCAAGAGGTGGTGAAGTTTAATTTCAGATTCAGAATATTTGTTGTGAGAAAACAAATGTTAGCACTATTTCTATTCCGTGCATGTGGATACATATATACTGAGGATTTTAATATGAAATTGACTCATTTGAAAGTAATTGTGTGTTTCTGCATGTTTGTGTTATTTTAAGTAAACTCAACATACAAAATCCAAAATTTACAACAACACTGAAGTAGGATCTTCATGGATATTACAGAACCTCAAGCTCTAAGTCTAAAATCGATGCCTAGGGATATGCACTAGGGATTTTCCTGGTGGTCCAGTGGTTAAGAAAACACCTTGCAATGCAGGCGACATCGGTTCAATGCCTGGATGGCAACTAAGATTCCGCATGCGTGTGTGCTATGTCACTTCAGTAGTGTCCAACTCTTTGTGACCCCATGGACTGTATCCCACCAGGCTAGTCTGTCCATGGGATTCTCCAGGTAAGAATACTGGGGTGGGTCACCATGCCCTCCTCCAGGGGATTTTCCCACCCAGGGATTTAACCCAAGTGCCTTACGTCTTCTGCATTAGCAGGTGGGTTCTTTGCCACTACTGTGGCCTGGGAAGATCCCACAAACCCCAGGGGCGACTACACCCACCTGCCCCAACTGCTGAGCCTGAGCCCTCTGAAGCCTGCATGCCACAGATACTGAGGGTGCAATGAAAGATCCTGTGTGATGCAAGGGAGACCCTGCATGCCACGACTAGGAGCTGACAGCACCAAATAAATTGTTGTTTGGTCGCTCAGTCGTGTCCGACTCTTAGTGACCTTAGGGACTGCAGCCCGTCAGGCTTCTCTGTCCATGGGATTTCCCAGGCAAGAATACTGGAGTGGGTTGCCATTTCTTTCTCCAGGGGATCTTCCTGACCCAGCGATGGAACCCATGTCTCCTGATTGGAAAGCAGCTTCTTTACCACTGAGCCACCAGGGAAGCTCAGCCAAGTGAATAAATAAATATTTTAATTTAAAAAATAAAATCCGTGCCTAGTGTATATTTCACTTGTAAAATTGCGCTTATGTCTTCCATCCCTTCCTTAGGCTGGTAACTCTCCATTCCCTGGACCTCCATGCTGAATTCCAGAGGTGCTGCTCAAGCTGCCTACTAACACGCCCCTGTGCATATCTAAGAGACTCCTCAACCTTAAGCCTATTATTCCAACATCTCAGTCCCTAGAAATGCTAGTCTTCTCCTTTCTTGACCCAATGTCTTGGAGTATCCTTGATACCCCTCGTCTTTTCTTTCACACCCCCACATTGAATCCACTGGAATCCGTCTCCTCAGACACAGATTCCACCCTCTTATCACCATCCACACAACTGTCATGTCCTTTGAGCAACATTAATGACCTAACTGGTCTACAAGCTTCTACTCTTCTTCCTTCTCCTTCCTCCAGACTATTCACAGAGTAGCTTGGATGATCTCTTTAAAATGTAAATAACGTCACATCATGGGACTCCTCTGCCCAAGGCCATCCAATTGTGCCCCATTTCTCAGAGTAAAAGCCCAAGTTCTTTCATGTCCATCAAGGCTGCACATCACCTGCCTTCAGTACCGATCTGACCACATCTCCAGGGACTTTCCCCTTTGCTGCTATGCTCCAGGTACATATGGGTTCCTGCTGTGGCCAGAATATGCCCAGAGCCTTTCTCCAGGACCTCAGTGCCTGGGTTTCCTGTTCAATGTCAGCTTCACAGGGCAGACCCAGCCTGAGTGCTGCCCTCCAACCAGCACTGCCACACCCTCCAGCCACTTACACAGCAGTTTCTTTTAAGTCTGTGCATTTCCTTTGTGTGTTTCCTACATACTTCTCGTGTGCTTCTTATGTATGCATTCACTCATTCCTATATCTAATCGTTTATCATTCATCCATTGTCTTTTCCTCCTATAAAAATATAGGGGTTGCCCAGAGCCTTTCTCCAGGACCTCAGTGCCTGGGTTTCCTGTTCAATGTCAGCTTCACAGGGCAGACCCAGCCTGAGTGCTGCCCTCCAACCAGCACTGCCACACCCTCCAGCCACTTACACAGCAGTTTCTTTTAAGTCTGTGCATTTCCTTTGTGTGTTTCCTACATACTTCTCGTGTGCTTCTTATGTATGCATTCACTCATTCCTATATCTAATAGTTTATCATTCATCCATTGTCTTTTCCTCCTATAAAAATATAGGGGTGGGTGCTGTCTGTTCTTTCTCTGCACTAGACCAATGCCTAACATAGAGTAGGCACTGAATGAATGTTTATCAGATAAAGTAAAGATTGATTCATTAATGAAATTATGAATGAAGGAATTAATTATTAATGGATGATTTATCAATAAATGAATAAAGATTGATTGCATTGTGAAGTGAATGGAAGGTGGTGTAAAACCACAGAGAAAACTTATATAATAAAAAAAGGTTTTTTTCCAAGTCATATTTAATTTTGAATAAAAAGACCAAATGACCAATCATAGATAAAAATTGCTACATGTTGAAAGTCCTCCTCCGCCATCTTGCAGGCATAACCACGTGACCCAGTCTTCCTGCTGGGTCCTATGGAGGCTTCATCAACCATATGGACATAGGGTTTAGGAACCTTGCTACTCAAAGTGCGGTCCATGGGCATTGAACAGTAGCGTAGTCATCACATAGGAGCTAGTTGGAAATGCAGAAACTCAACTCCATCAGGACCTACTGAGTCAAAGTCTGCATTCTGGCCACATCTTCCAGTGATTCATGTGCAAGAAAAGAACTGCCACTCCCACTTCATCTATGCTGGTACAGAAACTCAAACCTACTCATCCTCCTTTAACTAAAGGAGTGTTCCAACTTTTCTGCTTTACCCAAATGACATCCATTCCATTTATTCACTCTCATCAGAACACAGGTCCCAGTTCCTGCACCATCCCCTGTAATAACGGTGAGCATCCACAATGCCCAGGAGATTAGGAGGCTGCTGACCATCTTTAAACCTTTCACTAGGTTCCCGGCCATCAGCACACTGCTCTTGACATGTCTTACACCCCTGGAGCCCTCTAAGCTCTGCGCCCCACCCCACACCATCGTCCACCTGGGGGAAAGCAGCAGTGCCCTCTCCACTCCGGCCTCCTCACAGGGAAGACATAGTATCCCCAGGGCAATGCTGCAGCTGAACTGGGAGGGGTGCCCACTGGATGGGCTTCCCAGGCCTTTGCGTTTCTTCTGCTCGATTTCCATGCTCTAAGCTGGGAAGCTGAAAACCTTGGGATCACTTCCCAGCTAAAACAGTGTCATGGCTTAGGACTAAAATATTTGCAGACAAGCCTTGTGGAGCAGGAGAGAAAAGAGGGATGGATGAGCCCAGAGTGCAACCCTGGAGGGTCTCTCTTTCTAACTACCTTCACCTCCACTGGAAAAAGGAAAAACAAAACAAAAAACAAATCAAGCCCACCCTCTGAGCAGAGCTCACGTGAGGGCTGAAGATCCCACCCATCTGTCACACGCACCTATCAGCCAAAGCTGGTGAGAGTTCTAAAGGAAAAGTGGGGAGATGTTTGAGATGCATACATTCTATTTAATGAAAGACAGCTTGTGCCAGACGAAACAGAATTAATGGATCAGATGGAACAAGAATATAAAAATAAAAATTTTTAAAACGTCCTCAGAGTAGTTACTGAAGATATTGAAAACATGAAGCAGGTTCAAGCATTTCTGAAGAAGCATCAGAGAAAGTGTTATCTAAAATGATAATATTTTTTGCCAGTTTATTTATTTTTCTAATTGAAGGATAATTGCTTCACAGAATTTTGTGGCTTTCTGGCATATATCAACAAGAATCAGCCATAGGTGCACACATCTACCCTCCCTCCCAAACCTGCCTCCCATCTCCCTCCCCATCCCACCCTTCCAGATTGTTACAGAGCCCCTGTCTGAGTTCCCTGAGTCACAGTGAACTCAGTGGATGGATGGCATACCAGAATACCAGAGCGAACAAGAGGAGGTGGGAGGTCAAGTGAGAAGGTCACCTGAAAGGATGAGGAGGGTAAAAAGGCTAGAAGACAGCGGATGTGGCAGAAGGAGTTCTAGACATCCACATAATAGAAGCCCCACTGGCAGAGAGAAGGGCAAACGGAAAGAAACGTTTTTGAAAAATAAGAAAAAAATCAAGACTTTCACAGACTTAGGAAAAGATGTTCTCAGCTGAAAAGGGCTCATAGAGGGCCCAGTTGGATAGATTAAAACTACAGAACAAAATAAAAAAAGAATAAACTTTACCCAGACACATTAGGGTAAAATTTAAGATCATCAAAGAAAAAAGAAGATTCTAAAAACTTTCAAAGGGGTAAAGCAGATAACCTGCCATGATAAAAGAGTAAGGTTGATGAGGGTAAAAAGGCTAGAAGACAGCGGATGTGGTAGAAGGAGTTCTAGACATCCACATAATAGAAGCCCCACTGGCAGAGAGAAGGGCAAACGGAAAGAAATGTTTTTGAAAAATAAGAAAAAAATCAAGACTTTCACAGACTTAGGAAAAGATGTTCTCAGCTGAAAAGGGCTCATAGAGGGCCCAGTTGGATAGATTAAAACTACAGAACAAAATAAAAAAAGAATAAACTTTACCCAGACACATTAGGGTAAAATTTAAGATCATCAAAGAAAAAAGAAGATTCTAAAAACTTTCAAAGGGGTAAAGCAGATAACCTGCCATGATAAAAGAGTAAGGTTGAAGATATTGCTTATGTGACTCCAATCTGCTGTTGAGAAATATGAAGTCCAAAGGTAGAAGGAAAAGAATTACAACCCTGGGATTCTGTGCAGACAAGCTGTTGTGTAAGTGTAGGCAGAATACAAAACTTCAGAACCTTTACCACACAGTAACCATTAAGAATCCAGGCTCAGAACTCCCTGGTGGTCCAGTGGTTAAAAATCTGCCTTGCAATGCAGAGGGCAAGGGTTTGATCCCTGGCCAGTTCAGTTCAGTTCAGTCGCTTAGTCGTGTCTGACTCTGCAACCCCATGAATCGCAGCACGCCAGGCCTCCCTGTCCATCACCAACTCCCGGAGTTCACTCAGACTCATGTCCATCGAGTCCGTGATGCCATCCAACCATCTCATCCTCTGTCGTCCCCTTCTCCTCCTGCCACCAATCCCTCCCAGCATGGGGGTCTTTTCCAATGAGTCAACTTTTCGCAGGAGGTGGCCAAAGTACTGAAGTTTCAGCTTTAGCATCACTCCTTCCAAAGAAATCCCAGGGCTGATCTCCTTCAGAATGGACTGGTTGGATCTCCTTGCAGTCCAAGGGACTTTCAAGAGTCTTCTTCAACACCCAATTCAAACGCATCAATTCTTCGGCGCTCAGCCTTCTTCACAGTCCAACTCTCACATCCGTACATGACCACAGGAAAAACCATAGCCTTGACTAGATGGACCTTAGTCGGCAAAATAATGTCTCTGCTTTTGAATATGCTATGTAGGTTGGTCATAACTTTTCTTCCAAGGAGTAAGCCAGGAACCTAAAACCCCATATGCCTGCTGAGCAACTAATCCAGTATGCCAAAACTAGAGTCTGGGCACCACAATGACACAACAAAGATCCCATGTGTTGCAACTAAGACCCAATGCAGCCAAATAAATAAATACATATATGTAAAAGAGCTCACACTCAGCAATCAAAGCCACAGACCTTCAGATTTTAATGTATGAATGGTGGTATGGTGGCTTAGTCACTAAGTCATGTCTGACTCTTGCAACCCCATGGACTGTAGCCTGCCAAGCTCCTCTGTGCATGGGATTTCCTAGGCAATAATACTGGAGTGAGTATTCATTTCCTTCTCCACTGTTATTTAATACCACTATGTTATTCTGTTATAGCAGCCCAAAGGGACTCAGATACAAGGCAAGAAATTCTCTCAGCCTTAGGTGAGAATTGACGACCATGGCCCCATGTGGGTTTGCAGTTTGAATCCATACCCTCTGTAGAGGAAATACACATCATAGCAAAGTGGTTGAAAGCATAGTCATTAGCACCAAGGTGCCTGAGTTCAAACCCAGCTCTGCCTAGACATTCTATGTGACTTGGCTCAAATTGCATAATCTCTTTTTATCTCCATTTCCCCATCTTTAAATTGAAGTTGCTCAGTTGTGTCCAATTCTTTGGAACCTCATGAACTGGAGCCTACCAGGATCCTCCATCCATGGGATTTTCCAGGCAAGAGTACTGGAGTGGGTTGCCATTTCCATCTCCAAGGGAGGATGTAAATAATACAGTGTCTCCCAGGCAGGAAACTCTCAACAGAATTTTTGTTGAGGGAAAACACTGAATAAGGTCCTGGATTTTAGTGCCTCCAGGGCAAGGCAGAAGTAAACACAGATCCTCTCTGGAGGAAATCATCCCAGCCCAGGACCCTAAGTGTTCCTCAATTAAACATAAGCTCACAATTGGAAATTAGAAAACACACACAAGAAGAAGCCACCAAGCGTCAGAGTCAGCAGAAACAATATTCAGCGTGATTAGACCTATAATGGTTTCATGTATTAGAATGGCCATGTATAGAACAGGAAGCAAACATGTATAAAATGAAATAAAGTGTTTGAAGACATGAATAAATAAAAGAAATGATCAAAATGTTTACAAAAAATCGAAGAAAGATGAAATAGATGGAAATTCAAATTAAAATACCTGAAATTAAGAATTCAATAGATTGGTTTTTAAAATTGTCACAGCTAAAGACACTTGTGGCTACTGCTTAGTCATTAAGTTGTGTCCAACTCTTTTACTGTAACTCGCCAGGCTCCTCTGTCCATGGGATTTCCCAGGCAGGAATACTGGAGTGGGTTGCCTTCACTCCACTAGGTGATCTTCTCAACTCAGGGATCGAACCTGACTATCCTGCATTGGCAGGTAGTTTCTTTACCACTGAGCCACCAGGAAGTAAACTGGAAAATAGACTTGAAGTAATTATTCAGAATACAGTATAGAGTGAAAGACACAAAAAATGTGAATGAGAGACTCAATAATCAAAACAAAGAATGCAGAATGAAAGGTCTAGTGAAAATTCTAATAGGAGTTTCAAAAGGAGAAAAACATTTTTTCGAGTAACGATAAAGATATTCAAAATGAAAGTAGGTAGAAATTTTGCAGAATAAATTTGAACATTCCAGTCTCAGTCTCAGTCTCAGAAAGTGCAGTGAATCCCAAGCAGTATTAAATGAAATCCACACCTGAACACTGTGTTGAAATCAAAGAACATGAAAATCTTAAAATCAGCTAGAGATAAGGAGATTATCCAAAAAAATCACATAAATTGTAGGTTTTATAATAGAAAAAAAAAGAGAGAAGAAGCTAGATAATAACGGAATAAAGTCTTCAAAGATTCTCACCTTGATATTGTCATTCAAACTGCAGGATGCTTATATGTGTGTGTGACATAAAGATACTTTCTGACAAACAATAGGAGATGTTATTGCATGTTTTTATGCTCATGGAAATGACCTAGAAGAGAGGGGAAATGTGGCCACTATTGGATAATGTCCTGGAATGAGTGAGAGGGTCCAGGACTTGGCATAGGGTAAGGAAGAACTGCTCATCCTAACAGAAGGGGAGGCAGAATTGATGCAGGTAAACCAACAATCCTTGAAGGTGGGGACATGTGGAATTTGCTTCTGGATGTTTCTGGCTTCTCCATGAACTGGGAACAAGGTCATTGCTATCAGGGGAGAATTTCAAAGGAAGGTGTGAAATAATCCTTCTTGGAACCAGGGAATAGGTGGACTAGATATTTGTATTACTGAGTCCAAGCTTGTACTGCTCACCACACAACAGGCCAATAAATCAAGTTGCTGGGGCAAGGAGGAGCAACTTTATTCAGCAAGCCAGCAAACTAAGAAGATGGTGGACTAGTAGCCCGAAGAACCATCTTGCCTGAGTTAGAATTCAGGCTTCTTTTATACTAAAAGGGGAGGGATGTGGCTGGCTGTTGCAGACATCTTAGTGCTTGAGTCCTTTGTTCTTGCAGCTGTCCAAGTAGGTCAGGTCAAGATGTTCCTCCAACACGGTAAATTCTTGTTTTCTACTCTGCAACTTTTTACCTTTCTATAAATGGGAAAGAGTATATTTTAAAGGTCAAGGCCTTGAGAATGGGCTATCCTATATATTTTATGCTATAGGCAACATTCTGTAGCTGCCAGGCTCCTACATCCATGGAATTCTCCAGGCAAGAATACTGGAATGGGTTGTCATTCCCTTCTCTAGGGGATCTTCCCAACCCAGGGATCAAATCCAGGTCTTTTGCACTGCAGGTGGATTCTTTACCATCTGAGCCACCAGGGAAGCCACTTGGGGAACATTCTTAACTTGTAGCAAAAGCAACAGAATACAAAGTTTAAAGTAAAGAACAGATCCACAATGGAGTCAGATTTGTTCTTCTGTAGGGCTTCCCTGGTGGCTCAGATGGTAAAGAATCTGCCTGTAATGAGGGAGACCTGGGTTCAATCCCTGAGTTGGGAAGATTCCCCCTGGAGGAGGGCATGGCAACCCACTGCAGTATTCTTGCCTGGAGAATCCCCATGGACAGAGGAGCCTGGTGGGCTACAGTCCATGGGGTAGCAAAGAGTCGCACACGACTGAGTAACTAAGCACAGAGTTACATTTATGGTCCCCACCGAGGACCCCGTCAGGATGGTGGTTGCCTCTGTACAGCCCAACCAGGAATGAGATTTTGCTTCTCCTCCCTCCTCTGTGTTCTGAGCCCAGGTACAGATGTGCAATAGTTGGCAATTAGTCAGATGAGAGGTTTGGCAAAGTGAGTGCCCAAGGAAAACTGTGGTATTTCCGAGGACAGACATGAAATCCATTAAAGTCATTGCCTACAAGGGCGAGTGTGGACCTGAGAGTGAGTGAGAAGAGGAAACATTAAAATAAAATGACATAAAGTAAACCAAGAGAGGTGCCTTGCAAGGAACAATAATGGCAGTGTGAACTGAAGCATATAATTACCCAACTGTGTGCACCTGAGGTCGAAAATCAGGGAAGGGAAAGGGAGGCAGCGGGGAAGAGTGTCCATTTATTTGTCTCTTGAATAAACTGGAAAAGAAAAACCCTGACCCTTTTTATTTACCAGTGCGTCATTGTTCACAGATACATCAACAAAAAAAGGCAGATAGATTCCCGACATGGGTGATCAAGGAGAAAAGTCCAAATGTGGACATTCACGGGCCAACCACTGGCCCTGCCTGGGTGTCCGCAGTCACGTGGGGTCCACTTTGGGTTCAGCCTGACTGCATCTATTTGTGGTTACTCATCTGCTGCACAGCCGTTGATTTTATTTTATTTTTTCCTTGCCTGTGTTAGCAGCTGATTGAGAAATAATCATCTGGAATCTGGATCCACTGCAGAGCTATGCAAACTAGCTGTGAAATGCCATAAATAACTCAATTGGCCACTTCGCACGAGGGTTATTTCTGTTCTATACAAAAAGGCTTATGTAACATCCATACAACTCGCTGTTTTGAGTTGTTAGCGGGTAGAGAAAAGAAGGGAACTCGATACTTCTCTTTGGGAGAGAAAACCCTATATATAGCAGCTCTCTGTGATCTGGAAGCAGTTCCGGCGGACTTTAGTGTCAGATCACAGCTCCTTCCACGTTCTTCCCTCCTGCCTTTGGCCAGCAGCTCCTCCACTCAGGTGTGTGCATAAACCCTGGCTGCATAACAAGCAACCCCAAACAGAGAGGTTTAAAGCAGTAACCATGTATTGTTTCTCATGGTCCTGTTAGCCAACTGGGCATGGCTGGATATCCTTATCCCTCCCCCACCACCCATGTACCATCGAGGGTGACTCATGTGTCCAATTTCAATTGGGAGCTTAGTCAGGCTTGGAACTTCCACACTCTGTGTGCACCTGAGGAGGGAGCTCAGAACAGAGCATTCAGGTGTGAAGGTGACCCTGATGGGAAAGACCAGAGAGTCTTTCGGAGCGCTGGGCAGCCGCAGATGCCCTTCCATCCCATCAGCTCTGCCTGGGGCTCTCTGCTCTCGGCTGTCTCCTTGGCCACTGGAACGTGCTTCCTCCTTCCACTGCCATGCCACTGTCCAAGGCTGAGTGCAAATATCATCCCTCCTGTGGACTGAGAAGCCTCCCAACTTCCTGCATGGGTCACTCGTGTGACTGGTTCCTGCTTGGGCTATGAGCTTTGCTGATCTGTGATGTGAAAAACTGGGAGAATGCCAGGCATCACCCTCTAGAATGTTCTGCCAGGCCATCCAGGAGCTGGCAGCTGCCATTTAGTAGAGCTGACTGCCTTCTCTGTGTGACAAGTTTCTAAAAACGGTGCCCTAGGTCAGTGGAGCAGAGAGACCAGGAGATCAAATGCAAGCAAACCAGAGTGCACGCATGGTCAGGTACCTAGTAGCCGCAGTGATGGAGAGATGCCAAAGGGACTGGTTCCCGCCCCATGGCAGGAGAGAGCCCGGGCTGGGCACTGTAAAAGCAGGAATGATCACTCCCAGATCATTGCTCTTGTAATGTGGGGCTCCCTGGTCAGGTTACCATGAGGGATGAATGAATTAAGGAGCAGCGTGATTAGAACCAGGCCTGGCAGAGAGGAAGTGCTGGCTAAGAATGAGCTGCCAGGACAGAAGCGGCTTCAGGCCATCGCCCTGGGTCCTGGCCGTGGCCATGGGTGACATCCACTGCACCCTGGGCCAACAGGAAGGAGTCCAGGTACATCAAGGAACTGATTCCACAAAGGAGAGGGAAGCACAGTGATGCCATTAGTTCCGTGATGCTTCTGTGCCAGGGAGCTTGGGTCTTGATGACACCAGCTGCCTGCCCCGGGCTATGTTTCTGCTGTTCAAGAACCAGGTTATTAACCCTCCTACTCATGGTTGGGCCCATGCAGGGCAGTGCTGCTTTCAGCCTCCATGTTGCAACCCCTGACTTGCTTGCTTTTCCTACACCAAGTGGTTAATCCTCTTGCTCAAGGTTGGGGCAGATGCGGAGCAGCTCTTAGCACTCCCGTCATGATGTTGTTGGACTTCCCTTTTAGCTCAGTCGGTAAAGAATCTGCCTGCAGTGCAGGAGACCCAGGTTCAATCCCTGAGTTGGGACGATACCCTGGAGAAGGAAATGGCAAACCACTGCAGTATTGTTGCCTAGAAAATCCCATGGACAGAGGAGCCCAGCAGGCTACCATCCATGGAATCCCGAGTTAGCGACTAAACCACCATGATGTTGTAATCCCTGACATGCCTTCTCTCTTACTCCACCATTTCTCTTTCCACCCAACTGTGGGCCCAGCAGCTACAGCTCCCAGGAGTACCCTGGACCATCTGTCCTCCCTGTATATCTCTACCCTGCCCATACTGGTGGCCTCTAGCCCTCCCTATATGCCAGGATGCAGAGATTTACCTCTCTACCTGGGATGTAATTGTGTGGATTATGCTTTCATATGCCAATTCATACTCCCAGTTTAAGCACTATTTATATAAAGATTGCCTTTGTCACTCATTCTCCCTTAGTTGCCTTTAGGCCTGAAGTTATTACCCCAGTTTCAAAGGGCTGTCACACACCGTCCTTTCAAAGATGGCCTCGTCAGGCCCGAGCCGCCATTTTTCATTAGTTTTACAAGACTTAGGGAATGTCTGAATTGAGATAACTCTGAATTGGTAGCCTGTAACCTCATGCTGGCCTTCCAGATGACTGCAAACCCCCTCCCTGTTTCTGTCACATCCCCAGGAGACAAGGAAGGGTACTTTTCTGAGGGTGAAGTACAGCCAAGCTGAAAGCCTGGTGTTCGGGGCAAAGTCACATCCCTGGGCCTCCTGAGTGAACCTCTTCTGTAGCAGAGCCTGGATTCCCTGAGGCCCTTCCCAGCGAGGAAGACCCAGCCTCAGTGTAGGAGCTGGGAGGAGGGAGCACTTGAGTTCACTAGTGAGAACAGGAGCCGGGCTCAGAACCAGGAGGCTTTTAAGAGCTGGATGTGAATGCATCAAAACATTCATGCCCAAAAGCCCCATCTCACTTCTCTGTCTATAAATAACGTCAGATGCCACTCTTTTTTACACGCTCTGAAAAACCACGCTCCTGCATGGATGGACTCTTGTGCAAAATGAAGTCCTGTTTGGGAGCCCTGAACAAGCTACTCATCTTTCTTTTCCATCGATTTGTTTCTTTCTGAACACAGATGTTTATGGAGCACTCATGGTGTGTTGGGCTCTGGGACACACCCTAACTTCAGGCCCTTCTATGTGAGTGAGTGTCCATTTGTCCGTCCATTGAGGTGTGGTGTTCACTGGGGACCAACTTTCTGGCTCGTTGCCCTGCTGCCCTGTAATCCACATGATACCATAATAGGGAAGAGCCTTTTTATTCTATACAAGTTAATCACTAAAGGGATGCTTCAGCTATACGAAATGGGCCATCTCCCAGATCCCTGCCTCCCAGGAAACAAACCTTAAGCTAAAATACCTTTGTTTGGCTCATGGAAGTATCTTGACCAAGCCCACCTGTGAATGGTTACAAGAAGGAAAACATTAATGCGTCCCTTTTGGAGGCTAACAGAAACCAGGAAGTATTTGATTGTTCGTTTTTGTGTTTGTTCCGGCAACTCTGGGTCTTCGTCGCTTGACTTGGGCTCCTCTCTAGTTGCGGTGCGTGGGCTTCTTACTGTGGCGGCATTTCCTGTTGTGGAGCACAGGCCTGTGGGCTTCAGCAGTTGCGGCTCCCAGGCTCTAGAGCACAGTCGCGGTAGTTGTGCTTAGCTGCTCTGCGGCATGTGGAATCTTCCTAGACCAGGGATTGAACCTGTGGCTCTTACATTGGCAGGTGGACTCTCAACCACGGGACCACCAGGGGAGCCCAGGAAGTGTCTAGCTTTATTCTCTTCTTTTTAGTATAAAAGAAGCCTGAATTATAACTTAGACAAGATGGTTCTTCTCCATCTGCTGGATTTCTGAATAAACGATTTCTTGTCCCAACAGCTCATCTTTGGATTGGTTGGCCTGTTGTGCGATGAGCAGTGCGAGCTTGAACTCTGTAGAAGTATGGCACTGGGAGAAGGGCTGGGGAGTTTGTTAGAATGAAGATTTGATTCTGAGGGCCTGGGGGCCCTGAGTCTCTGCATTTCTGCTGAGCTCCTAGGAGATG
Source organism: Aepyceros melampus (assembly GCA_006408695.1). Lineage (NCBI taxonomy): Eukaryota > Metazoa > Chordata > Mammalia > Artiodactyla > Bovidae > Aepyceros > Aepyceros melampus. The sequence goes on along the minus strand of SJXQ01001899.1, from coordinate 240,987 downwards.
CAAGGCTTCCATCTGAGGGCCCCTCTGAGAACTGCACTGTGTGAGACTGTCCCCTCCATGCTGTCAGCCCATCCTGATGCTTTTCAGCCTGGCTGCAGCCCCCATCAACTCTCCTGCCCCATCACCGACTCTTGTTTCTGGCCCCTGCCTGCCTTTGTCCCTGCCCACGGCAAGGTGTTCCAGATACACCACTCAGTTCCAGAGTCATCGCCCTCTACCTCCCACCAGCTGCACCTCCTGGACGCCCTCCAAATCTTCCTCAAAGGGCTCTGCCTCCAAGAAACCCTCAGGGTCTGCCCCTCCATGCAAAGCTTTATGCAGCAAGAAATCAACCCTGAATACTCATTGGAAGGACTGATCTGAAGCTGAAACTCCAGTACTTTGGCCACCTGATATAAAGGGTCAACTCATTGGAAAAGACCCTGATGCTGGGAAAGACTAAGCGCAGGAGGAAAAGAGGGCAGCAGAGGATGAGACGGTTGGACGGCATCACCGATTCAGTGGACATGAACCTGAGTAAACTCCAGGAGTTGGTGATGGACAGGGAAGCCTGACATGCTGCAGTCCACGAGGTCTCAAAGAGTCAGACATGACGGAGCAGCTGAGCAACAGCAAACACAGCAAGAGGACATGCAGAGCAAGTGACGGACGTGGAGGTCTGTCATGCTCCCAGATTAAAGGTGACCATTTCTGCCGGTGAGTGTATCAGCAAAGAAGGAAATGTTTTCTTTCCAGAGGACAGTGAGCCTTGGAATGAGAGCCGGGTAGTTGCCCCCAAAGAGAGTCTTGATGCCTTTGTTCTAGACAGTGTTGAGGTCCGGAGTTGAGCTGTCAGAGGGGCATGAGGGCTGTGGGGAGGGAGGTGGTGGTGGGAAGGGAGAGACCCAGAACCTGGCTTCTTAGAGGCCAAGGGGCGGCAGGTGGATGCTTGCTTGGGTCAGCCCAGGGCTATGGGCTCCTGAGTAGGGACAATGACCTGGAGGCCTGGGCAAGACCTCTGAACCAAGGCAGTGATGGAGGATGGGACCCGAGAGCCCTGATCTGTCATCTGCTTTTGGGTGAGGCCTAGCAGTTACCATAATTTCATTTCCTTCTGATTCTGGAGGAAGAAACTAACGCAAGTTTTATTTGATTTAGAAAATCATGAACCAAGCTATTCCTTATTCCTCGAGCATCCTAGAATATCCTCACCCATAAATTGCTCCAGGCACAGACTGTTCACTTTGGTTTCCTGCAGCAGTTGTGGATTCTGGGCCCCTGAATGCAGGGTGGGGCCGGGGGCATGTGTCTGGGGTGTCAGGGGTCACCTGGGGTGATGGGTTCTCTGCCAGCTGCGGGTCAGTGAGCAGGAGCCCCTGCTCAGTCAATGCTCCAGTCATTCTATTCTTCATCGGAGTCTTGGGGCCCAGCCACCCAGAGGAAGTATGTGGAGTAGGCATCTCAGTCAGTAACAGCTGCTGTAACAAACAACAGGGACATGGCAACTTAAACAGCAGATGTTTATTCCTCACAGCCCTGGAGGCTGGACTCTGAGATTGGGTTGCCAGCATGGTGGGGTTCTGGCATGGACAGCCTTCCTGGCCTGCCGGTATATCCGCCTTCTCATTGCATCCTCACGTGTCGGGTGTTTCTTTACGATAGGAGATCAATCTCATCATGGGGCTCCACTCTCACGACCTCATCTAATCTGAATTCTCACCAAGGCCCCACCTCCTAACTCCACCACATCGGAGGTTAAGGCTTCCACGTACAGATTTGAGGGGACTAAGCACATTCAGTCCATATCTCCGAATGAGTATGGCAGGTCCCCTGCAGGAGCCACTGAGACAGAGACAGAGCCTGTTGGTGTGGCCTCCCAGCAGGGTAGGGAGGGTGGCACCCAGGAGATGAGGAGAAGTAGAAGAAGATCTTTTTTTGAAATCTATTTGCTTTTTCCTTTAGATCCTCTGAATTTCTGAACGAATGGTCTCTTCTCTGTGGATTCATGAAGGCAAATGATTACAAGAAGACAGGAAGCTGGTGTTCTCCCAAGAACAGGACCAAGGGTGACTGCTGGAGGGTAGAGCGGACCTAGGTCAGGAATGTGCTGGCTCTGATGGGAAAAACCCCCACCAAGATGAAGTGCCATGGATGCGGTGAGATGACCAAGAAGCCAGCAGCAGGCTCCCGACGGTGGTCAGTGTGGCGCCCACCACTCAGCGCAGGAGGGGGCTCCTATGAGCTGACTCCACGTGGGTCTGGATCCTCAACACACGGTGAGGAGGAAACCAGTGCTGGGAACTCACCCTATGAGACCGAAGAATTGACACAGAAAATGTTTTGCTCAGTTGATTGAAGTAGAAAACTGGGCATCTTGAGACTCTGAGGATGGGGAGACAGAAATGGACTTTAAGAGGCAGGAGCAAAAAGCTGTCCAAGGTAAGAAAAAGGAAGCCTCAAAACTAAGTTTTCTTTTTTTTCCTGAGTTTGGACAGGGCGGTCCCTGCTAAAGGGACAATTCACAGGGACTCAAACCTAAGCCAGGAACCTGGGTCTCTCCCTGCTCAGGACAGCTGACCGTCTCTGCACCCCCCTCAACTCTGCGCCAAGCTCCATCCTTCCCCAAGTACAGGGTGCTTTCAAGGAGCCTGACAACTGAAGGGAAAGATTCTGACCTTAAGACTCCCTGCCTAGTCTAGGAGGAAAGGTGATGGAGCTGACACATTCAGCTGGTTCCCTGCTTCCCTCCCACCTTTCCTGTCTCTTCTTCCTTTTATCTTGGTGCTTAGTATATTTTTGTTACTGAGGCAACAATCACATAACTCAAATTAACCAATCTAGTACATCCTCAAGGTTGTGCAAACATCACCTCTATCCAGTTTCAAAACATTTCGCCAACCCAAATAAAACCCCCCACCCGCCATTCAGTCTCTTCATCTCCTCCCTGTTCAGCTCTCTAATTTCTTTCAGCAACTTTGCACAGCTTTCCATATAGAAGCATTTCACCCCTGTGGCTAAATTTATTCCTAGGTATTTTATTCTTTTGGATGTCATCAAAAACACAATTGTTTTTATCAATTTCCTTTCAGTATTGTTCATTGATGGTGGATGGAAACGCAATTGATTTGTGTGTTACTCTGATGTCCTGCAACTTCTCTGAGTTTACTAACTCTAGTAGAAGTGTGTGTATGTGTGTATGTGTGTGTGTGTGTTTGAGATTTTCAATATATAGAATCATGTTACCTGTGGATGGAGATAATTTTATTTCTTCTTTTCCAGTTTTTCCAAAAAACACTGGGTGTTGGTCTTCCTTTCTCAGTTTACCTTCCAGCCTCTCGCCCAGGAACCCCCCGACTCCCTTGCCCAGCCTGGGTTAGCTGTCCCAGCTATGTGCCCCATTCCCTGCTTGTCCCTGTTATCACGCCCCACCTGCGTTGTCATCGCCTTCTGCCTGTCTTCATGTCCTGTGCGGGTATGGATGGTACCCATGGAGACCACATAGCCAGCATGGGACTGGCATGCAGTAGGTCTGCGTGCTCTTGGGCGACAGTGGCAGTTTTGTGGAGTGGCCCCATCACTGCACCTTGAACACCTCCTACAGTCCCCCACTCCTGGAATATCTCATCATACTACCACCTCCCTTCCTGAAAAGACACCTCAAATTCACAGAATGTCGTGGTCCTGCCTTCCAGACCTATACAGAGTGAGGATCACGTCTGGGGTCAGGAGGGGATGATGAGGACATCGAAGGTCACTCTGGCCACAATAAGCTAAGAATAAACACTGCTCTGATAAAACAGCAGTGGTGTCTTCCCAATTTGCAGAAGGAAAGCCGTGTTAATGATAACATTTTCCCAATCTTACTTTCTATCCCAGAATCTTTTTTTAAACCTTGGATGGCAGTGGTCACTTGCACCCAGATGGGCACAGACACACAGCGATGGACACGTGGGAACAAGGAGTACAGTGACCACCTGACAGAAGGTGAAACCTCGGCAGTATCTCTCCTGAGGGTGCTGGACAGAGGCGATGCAGCCACTGCCAGAGATGCTGCGCAAGGCAGGGAGCGTGGGCAAGAAGTACCCCACCTTCTCCCCACCTTCCTGCACCCTGATGGACCACGTCCACCTAGAAGCCAAGGACTTAGGAGCCCAGGAAACACAACATCTAGGGGCCAAGTCCATGGACAAGCACCACGTGATTCCAAGTGAAATATCACAAGTGACTCAGTCCAGTCATTTGATGAAGTGGAAACTATCACTATACTCCCACCCCTTAGGTGGTGGTTGTTATTGTTCAGTCATGAAGTCATGTCTGACTCTCTGTGCCCCCCTGGACTACAGCATGCCAGGCTCCTCTGTCCTCCACTATCTCCCAGAGTTTGCTCAGATTCATGTCCATTGAGTCGGTGATGCTATCTCATCCTGTGCCACTCCCTTCTCTCCTTTTGCCTTCAGTCTTTCCAGCACAGGTAACAGATGAGAAAATTGCCCAAAGAAGAGTGCAACTTGCTGGTTGATGAGCAGCAGGAGCTGGACCATCATCTACATCTTCTCGCATCCAGAGTGTCCATCTCCTACCACACCGCATCACTTCGCACATTTAAAACAATCCCCTTGAGATGGAACATCTGTAACACACAAGTCCTGGAATGGGGTGGTGGGGGGAGTTTACCCAGATGCATGAGTCATAGTCTCCCACCTTTAGAAGAACCTGCAGCCCGACTGCCTTGGTTTTTCTCTAGGCACATCATCTCCCAACAGCCCCACATGCTCATCATTATCTTGTAAAAGACAAATATGGTTTATGCAAACTCTCTTGGTATGTTTCTGGCTTGTCTCTTTTGAAATGATTTCCCCTGAAATGTACGTCTGGCTATTACCATTTTGCACACAATAGCGAAAACACAAGCCCTCTTGAATTTATTAGAGGATTGTGATTTTAATCATCTTTTATGACCCACCTTAATTGTATATCATTTTTAATGACAGTTGAAAAAAATAAGTTATTCTTGCTGACATTTTTATGACCTATTTAATATCACAGATCAGGAGTTTTATTGGATTGCATTCTGGGTATGACACACAAACTGAGAAACCAGAGGGGAGAAAAGTGGCCTGGCCGAGTTATAGATTGCAAGGAGGGAAAAATGCTGATGTCTTACAGGAGAATTGTTCCAGATTACATGGGTTACCCTGGGCTTTTATTTCTGTGTCTGTATAATAATTGTAATTTTACTGCAAAAGCTGAGTGTTGGATAAAGACTTCCCTTAAGGGGTAATTTGATTTAATAAAAAAGCTCTGCCCAGGGTCAGTATTACAGAAAACCAGGGGATGTTTCAAGAGCCTGCCTCCCATCTCAGACAGCAGCTACTTTCCCACAGGGCTGTTTTGCTGGCTTCTGGTCTGGTAGAGAATTTGATTTCTTAATATAGTTCTGTAGTACAGGGGCAAAAAATGTTAAAGACTTGCTAATTGTTAAATCAATGAGCCTTAACCTCTTTTCAAAGTTTCAAATGTGGAAAACCCTAAACCAACCCAGGAAAAGGCTCTGTTTGGGGTCCACACCTAAGGTCTGCTCAGAATTCTATCCCATTAGTGCCAGCTCCTATTAGGGACACCTCGGGCTGTCTTAGGTCTTCTCTCATGGGGAAGGGGTTAAAGTGACTGGCAGGTTCTCTCTGCGCATCTCGAAAGGCCAACCCCTGACTTCTGAGCACTCATGGCCTCTCCTTTCCTGAATCTGGCCTCACACACCTATGGAGTTGATGTAGCACAGATGGTCAGCTTTAACTTAATGCTTCCTTGAAGCCAAGACTCCAAATGCCCTCCATCCAGCCAAGACGGTTGCCTAAATTATCTCCCGAAGATTCTTTCATCTTCCCAGATAGGAATACCTAATGGGGACGGGATGCTGGGGATAGGACTGCAACTGGCCCACCAGGAAAAGTCCTAATGAGACCTTTAACTGCACATGAGACCCAGGAGAGAGAGAGGGTCTTGTCTGTGAGAATCTGGATAGATGCAAGGGGGCAGGCAAAGAGCAGCAGGCTCAGAAGCTTCCAGGCGCCCCTAGCGAGTGTGACCTAAATGATCATGTGGATGGCTGCTCATAATTTATTCAGTGGTGTCACATTCTGCTGAGCACAGATGAACACATGTGGCCTGTCACTCTTTACTGGGGGTTTAAGAAGTTGGTGCTGCCAGGAAATCTTTTTTTCCAGAATAAACACACGTTCCTCCTAGAGAATTCCTTCTTCCGCATGTCAGATCTGATGGAATTCACACGAACCCCAGTGAACCGCAGCCAATTAGACACCAAGCGACACTGAGCTGGCTGGCTCCCTCCGACACTGCTCATCAGAAGCCCTGCTTTCCACAGGCACCTCTGTTTAGTGCTATTCCAATTCCAGCCCTGACAACAGAAGAAACGCTGCCGCCAAAATGTTGTCTGTGTTTGTGATTTTCTCTCTGCGGTTTGCCCACTTTACATCTGTTAGGATATCTTGGACGCACAGGAGGAGCAGGTGGGAGTCTGCCCTAACCTGCAGAAATCCACTTCTGGAGAGGCAAAGGGCATCACCCGCCCGCCCTTGGTCTCCACTCTTCCTGCCTGGTGTGTGTTCTTGTGCATGCTCAGTTGTTCAGTCGTAACTGACTCTTTTGGACCCCCATGGACTGTAGCCCATCAGGCTCCTCTGTCTATGGAATTTTCCAGGCAAGAATACTGAAGTGAGTTGCCATTTTCTACTCCAGGGGACCTTCCTGACCCAGGGACAGAACCCATCTTTTATATCTCCCACACTGGCAAGCAGATTCTTTACTACTAGCGCCACCTGGGGCCCCTTCCAATATTCCAGAGGCGGTCAGTGATGCAAACCCTGTCACTTCATCTGCTCACTCTGAGTGTCTGCTTCTGGTTTCCATTGTGACCTAGGACACCCACTGCCCACTGCTGGCCAGTTCTGCAGGACTATCCACTTGGGACCCTCGTCTTTATCTGCAGTGACAGCAAGCACTTCTGAGCAACTGATACACATGCCTTCATTCCTTGAGATGCAACAGATGGCATCTACCAAGTACCAGTTCTATTATAGGTCAGGTACATGGCTGAACCACATGGACTTTCCCCCATCCTCTCATGGGGCAAATCTATTGAGGGGAGGCAATGAAGGAACAGGTAAGTAAATTATACTAACAAGTGAGATGATGAAAAAAGCTGTGCAGAGATGAAGGAGGGAAGTCAGTGATGGCCAGGGAAAGGGCGGAGCAGGGTAGGGAGGATGGAGAAGATGTAGGGGAGACAAGGAAGGATGTAAGGAAGGATGGAGGGGAAGCTGGAGGGGAGGATGCAGGGGAAGCTGGAGGGGAGGCTGGAGGGGAAGATATAGAGGAGGATGGAGGGGAGGATGGATGGGAAGATGTAGGGGAGGACAGAGGGGAGGCTGGAGGGGAGGA
>SJXQ01001899.1:184398-233216 GCA_006408695.1 Aepyceros melampus | reverse complement strand
GGGGGGGGGTGGGCAGGAGCAGAGTGTGAAGGGCCCACAGGGACAGCAAAGACGTGGCTCTGATGTGGAGAAGCTGCGGGTTTTGAGAGAGACATGGAGAATCTGGTTTGTGGTTTAGTCCCCCAGGGCTGTAGTGAGACTGTAGGGGTCGAGGACAGAGGCAGGAAGAGCAGAGAAGGCCATCAGGATGAGGCAGGTAGGAGGTGATACTGATGGGCCAGGGCAGTGATGGGGAAGGAGTCCTGGGTTCTGGGTATACCATGACAGTGGAGCCAACAGAACTTGGTGATGACTTGGATGAGGGAAAGAGGGGTCAGGCAGGACCCCTGGGGAAGTGGAGATGATCACATAGGGAGCTGTCTAGAAAATCTAAGCTTGAAGCACAAGCAAAGAAGTAGAAGTGTTCAGGCATCCAGTGTTCAAACGAACAACTGTGGGCAGGGAGACGAATTTTTGTGTCATTACCCAATAAGTGGGAGTTTTAAAAATCTCCAAAAGGCATGGGAGCATCCAACAAAGTGTACAGCATAGATAAAGTGACCAAGAAGCCCAGCCCCAAGCCCAGGGCTCTCCTGCGAGACAAGGGCAGTGGGGAGACCAGTGAGAGAGACTCAGCAATGCTAGAATGCTTCAGGTGATGCTGACAGGTTAGCCAAGATGAGCCCTGGGAATTCAACCACTGGATCCTTCAACCAGGGTTAGATCCTCCAACTGAGTTACATCCCTCATAACCTTGACAGGCATCATTGCAATACAGCCAGAGTGGACAGTCTTGAATGGAGAGAGGCTTGCTTCATTTCCAATATATGCTTTCTTAAACTTTATTAGTGTATGCTGCTGCTGCTGCTGCTGAGTCGCTTCAGTCGTGTCCGACTCTGTGCGACCCCAGAGACGGCAGCTCACCAGGCTCCCCCGTCCCTGGGATTCTCCAGGCAAGAACACTGGAGTGGGTTGCCATTTCCTTCTCCAATGCGTGAAAGTGGAAAGTGAAAGTGAAGTCGCTCAGTCGAGTCTGACTCCTACGACCCCATGGACTGCAGCCCACCAGGCTCCCCCGTCCATGGGATTCTCCAGGCAAGAGTACTGGAGTGGGGTGCCATTGGCATAAAATAAAATGTATGTGTTTAAAGTGTACAGTTTGATAAGTTTTGACATATAGGTGTGTCCATGAGCTTACGTGTACATAGATGTACCTGCACATGTGCTAAGTCGCTTCAGTCATGTGTGATTCTCTGAAGCCCTATGAACTGTAGACTGCCAGGCTACTCTGTCCATGGGATTCTCCAGGCAAGAATGCTAGAGTGGGCTGCCACTTTCTCTTCCAAAGGGTCTTCCTGACCCAGGGATTGAACCCACATTTCCTGCACTGGCAGGTGGGTTCTTTGCCACCAGGCCACCTGGGAAGCCCCACACAAATGTGTATATGTATGTATATATGTCTGTAAAATCAATAAAGATCAGGAACACATCTCTGACCCTCAGGAATCTGTGATCCTACTTTCTTGCCCTTCCCAGCTGATGATCTGCTGGCAGGTGTAGGTCAATAGGTCAAATTGCATTTTCTAGAATCTCAGTCACAAGTTAATGGAATCATACAGTATGTATTGTTTTTCTGTCCAGCTTTTTCCCCCTTGACCTGCTCTGTTTTGAGATTGATCCTATTCCTTGCTGAGTAGTGTTCCATCATATGGACAAACCAGTTTGTTTATGCATTTGTCTCCTGATGGATATTTGGGTCATTCTAGTTTTTGTTAGATATTTATAATCGGTTCAGTTCAGTTATTCAGTCATGTCCGACTCTGTGACCCCATGGACTGCAGCACACCAGGCTCCCCTGTCCATCACCAACTCCCAGACCTTGCTCAAACTCATATCCATCGAGTCAGAGATGCCATCCAACCGTCTCATCCTCTGTCGTCCCCTTCTCCTTCTGCCTTCAATCTTTCCCAGTCTCAGGGTCAAAGCTATTTATAACTGCCACAGATAAAGCTACAATGAACATTTGTGAACAAGCCTTTGTATGAATGGTCAAGTACATTCACTTTCTTAAGTAAATGCCTAGGAGGGCATTTCATTGACTGGGTCATATGACAGGCACATGCTTAACCATTTAGGAAACTGTGAAACTGTTTTCCAAAGGGGCCCTACCACTAATCTTTCTCATGAGCACCTTACACAGAGATGGAAAGAGTTCCGCAGGTGTCTGAAGCTCCCAGGGTTCAATGCTGTGAAGCTGGCCACACCTGGCTTTCAGCTGTTCAACACCCAGCTGACCTCTTCCTGTTTTCTTCCTCCTATCTCCTACCATGGACTCTGTTGTTCACTCACTCAGTCGTGTCTGACTCCTTGTGATCCCACAGACTGCAGCACAGCAGGCTTCCCCGCCCTTCACCATGTCCTGGAGTTTGCTCAAACTCAAGTCCATTGAGTCAGTGGTGCCATCCAACCATCTCACCCTCTGCTGCTTCCTTCTTCTCCTGCCTTCAATTTTTCCTAGCACCAGGGTCTTTTCCAATGAGTCAGCTCTTTACATCAAGTGGTCAAAAGACTGGAGCTTCAGTTTCAGCATCAGCCTTTCTAATGAAAATTTGGGGTTGATTTTCTTTATGATTGACTGGTTTTATCTCTTTGTAGTCCAAGGGACTCTCAAGAGTCTTCTTCAGCACCACAGTTTGAAAGCATCAATTCTTTGGTGCTCAGCCTTCTTTATGGTCCAACACATGACTACTGGAAAAACCATAGCTTTGAGTAGAGGGATCTTTGTCAGCAAAGTGATGTAGCTGCATTTTAATATGCTATCTAGGTTGACCATAGCTTTTTTTCCCCAAGGAACAAGCGTCTTTTAATTTCATGACTGAAGTCACCATTTGCAATGATTGTGAGCCCAAGAAGATAAAGTCTGTCACTGTTTTCATTTTTCCCCCATCTATTTGCTGTGATGAAGTGTGTCCATACGTCCCAGACCTCCTGGGGGACCTACTCACCCTCGGATTTCAGGCTAGTTGATTCCTCTGTGACCTGAGCTTTCTGATGGTTTCAAGAAGAGTGGAGCATGGTAGATTTTCTATTTTGTCTTACTATTGTAGGAGTGACATTTTCTGCTTTCTACACCTGATATGGAAACGGAGCTAGTATTCAGTGTGTGTGCATGCATGCTAAGTTGCTTTAATCATGTCAGACTCTTTGAGACCCTATGGAATGTAGCTTGCCAGGCTCCTCTGTCCATGGGATTCTCTTAATTCTCTTCGAGGCACTTCAACTTCCATTATCAACTCAGTTCACAGGTGAAGGAATGAAGGCAGAGTGAAAGTTTGTGTGCCACCCAACGTCAAAGAGCTATGAAACCACAGAGCCACTATGGAAAATGGTAGGTAGGAGCCTCAGAAAAATAAAAAGAGCTGCCCTGTGATCCAGCAATGCCACTTCTGAGTACAGATCTGGAGGAAACTGTCACTCCCTGGAAAAGATATCTGCACCCCCATGTCCATGGCAGCATTATTCACAACTGCAAAGGCATGGATGCAACCCAAGTATTCGCTGACTGACACATGGGCAGAGAAATGTGGTATATATATGGGATTAAAATGGAATACTGCTCACCATGAGAAAGAAGGAAATCCTGCCATTGGCAAGAACACAAATGAACCTTGTGGACATTATGATAAGTGAATTAAGTCAGAGAAAGACAGATACTTTATGCTCTCACTTATATATGAAATCTAAAAAAGTTGAACTTCAAAACAAAGTAGGTGGCTGGTTCTCAGGGGCTTGGAGTTGGAGAAAAAGAAAAGTGTTGGCTAAAGAGTGTAAGCTTCCAGTTATATAGTGAATACCTTGTGGGATGTAGCGTGCCACATGGCGGCTACAGCTAATAATGCTGCACTATTCACCTAAAAACTGCTGAGAAAGTAGGTTTTAAATCATTGCCACACACACATATGCACACTCTTACATACACATACACATAAGGATAGCCAAGTAAGGTGATGGATATGCTAGCTGACCTTTTTGCAAAAATCATTTCATAATATATAGTATATAAATCATCACATTATAAACCTTGCGCTTGTACAATGTTACATGTCATTATATCTCAATAAAACTGTAAATAAAAGAGAGCTAAGCGGCAGGGCTGAGATTTGAACACAGGCAGCTTGGCTCCAGAACTTGCCTTCTTAATCATTAAACCCTACCTCCTGCCAAGCCCTGGAGAAGGAAATGGCAACTCATGCCAATATTTTTACCTGAGAAATCCCATGGACAGAGGATCCTGGCAGGCTACAGTCCATGGGGTCTCAAAGAGTCAGACACGACTGAGTACACACACACACACACACAGCTACTAAGCACACAGTAGGACCCTAATTAATGTCTGCTGAATTGGACAGAAGGAAGGAGAAAGAACGAGTTCTGCTGGCCTTGGCAATGCCACCTGCTCTGAGGTGCACGTGTCTATGGATGTCCCTGTGTGACAAGCCTTGCCCTCCTCCAACCTGGCCTCCCGCGGGTAAGACCTCGCTCACACCGCACCAACTCTTGGATCTGCAGAGGTCCAGAATAACTCCTTGTGCGAGACCCTTCCGCAAAAGTCTTTGGTGCAGGGCTGTAATTGATTTCTGTATGGGGAGCATTCATATGCACGGCAAGACAATTACATTGTCGGAAATTCCCAACCGCTTAGATGTGTTCAAATTGTATTTTCAGAGATTCTTACAGCTTTTAAATCATTATCTGCCATCCATTGGAAGGATTTAATGGACTTCTTGTGAGTACCTTCATAAAGTACCCGCTAAATAGATCTGAACTACTACAGTCTCCCGTTCTTGCTGACAAAGTAATTTTGTATCATTAGCTTCAGTGGTTCAAGTACAAATCAGAAGGCGGAAGGCACACATGCGCCATTAGGGAACACAATATGATTGCTTTCTAGATGTATTGGAGCTACTTGTGAAAATTGGGAAAATCTTGCCATTTTTAATATGCTAATGCCTACTTGAATTCTTTTCCTTGGTGCCCTTCAATTCAAAATGAAATGCTATTCATAGAGATTTTGCCTTTTTTAGATGGCAGTGTTTAAGGATATGGATTAAAAAAATAAAGTACTCCTACTCCTAAGGACTTCGCCCCCTCCACCTTCCCATCTTGGGATAGATGTTCTTGAAAAAATAATGCATCAATAAAAAGTCAGCCCACACTGCTCTGAAGGTCAGGAGACTGCACTAACCATCTGGTACCTTCCAGCAGGTCGATTTACCCCTCTGTGCTTAGTTTACCCTTCACAGGCATACTCTCAAGGTCCTTCATGCATCAGTCATTTGGAGCAGATTCTAATCCCATGTCTGTGACATGCATCTGTGTGTGTGCGTGCATTCATGTGTGTGCATGTGTGTGATCACAGCTGCACCTGGGATGTTGGTTAGCAAACAGTGAACCCACTCACAGTTTCTCAATAGCACACTGACCTCTGGATTTTGTTTGGACTTGTTTGCATGCCATTTAGGTAATGGTTTTATCTTTCTTAATGAATGGATAATAAAACCAAAGTAAAGGGGGCAAAAGAAAAGCCTCTGATGATCTGCAATTTACAACTGTCTATAAATGACTGATACCCTGGATGAGAGCCACTGGGGAAAGGTCCTTATTAGAGTGAATCTCACATAGTCATTGCAGCCTGAGCACCCTGACATGTTTTTAAATTTCCCTTTAAACGTTTGCCATCATGGTTATGACTGCTGTTGTTATCACCATCGCCATTATTTTGCCTGGAGAATTATCCCAGGAGGCCCCAGATGGTTACTAAGAAATTGTCTTGAGATGCCTTTCTGAGAATGTGGTTCTGTGCCTGCGAGTCCTAAACACTGGGAGGTGTGGGCATGCATGGGAAATAAAAGCAACCCTTGCACAGATCTCCCCAAGGAAACTAAATAGGCATGCCAATATCCAATCGGACATGAAATGTAGGAGGTTGGAAAACTAACCAGAGGTCAATGGCCAGAAAATACACACCTTAGCTGAGAATCTGCACACCCTCAGAGTGCTTCAATGTGGTTCATGCATATTTAGTCGACCAGCACAGATTTCCACGCGTCTATTGAATATGGCAGATCAAACAGGATGATAGAAAACAAATACATCTCTCTGGAAATCCCCAGCAAGCACAGGGGCAGTAAAGCTGACAGAAAGTCATTACATTGTGTTTGTAAAATACATTCAAAGGACAAGTTGGAGTTGCGCTGAACAGCAGAAACAGAACCAGTCTCTGTAGTTTGGTGGTCAATAAATTGAGACATGAGCAAATAAACATGAACTTCTGAGGTCTTTCCCGAGGTTTCATGTGTGACCTGGTTACCACTCAAGTTTCCCATGTGGGGTAGCTCGCCCCTGCAACAGAGTTCAGAAGCCCAGGTTGGGGGCCACCAGAGCCCTCATTGGATCCCCCTGATCCATGTAGACTTGCTCAGATCAAAGCATCTTCAGGACTTCCCTCTGGCCCGGTGGTTAAGACTTCACCTTCCAGTGCAGGGGTTGCAGGTTCGATCCCTGGTTGGGGAGCTAAGATCCCGCATACCTCCCAAAACAGAAAACAGAAACAATACTGTCACAAATTCAATAAAGACTTTGCTGCTGCTGCTGCCAAGTCGCTTTGGTCATGTCCGACTCTGTGCGACCCCATAGACGGCAGCACACCAGGCTCCCCCATCCCTGGGATTCTCCAGGCAAGAACACTGGAGTGGGTTGCCACTTCCTCCTCCAATGCATGAAAGTGAAAAGTGAAAGTGAAGTTGCCCAGTCGTGTCCGACTCTTAGCGACCCCATAGACTGTAGCCTACCAGGCCTAACCCTCCATCCACGGGGTTTTCCAGGCAAGAGTACTGGAGTGGGTTGTCATTGCCTTCTCCAAAAGACTTTATAAACAGTCCGCATCAAAAAAACCAAAAAGCCACCTGCTACACCTGAGCAACTTCTCCAGGTGTGGTGGAACATGCCGCAGGGCAGCCGGGGCACAGGACACCTGCTTAGACCCTTCTTCTTGAAGCAGAGTCACTGGGGGCCTCGGAACGCCTCTCTGCATTCAGACTCATCTGTTGGTCCCATCAGCCACAGTTCCTCTTAAAACCAGTACTGTCAAGGAAGACACAGCCCCAGTGCCAGACCCAGCCATTCACCTATGTAGCAACTTAGGCAAGAGCAGTGCAGAATGCAGATTTTATCTATTCTCCTGAGTGAAGTGTGCCCCCGGGAGCATGCCAAGGCTCATCAGTTTGGTCCCCATCACATCCCAGCAGACTTGACGGTGACATCTTGCCGACAGCCCGTTCACACATTGCGCCCAGCTCCTTGATTGGCACCACTTTACTCAGAAGGAGTTGTTACGGTGAAAGCGCTTGAGGCCAGCTCCTTGCCCCACCTTACAGGAAAGACCTAAACTCCCAGCATTCCTTGAGCCCTGACTTGTCTGAGGGGTGATGCCGACAGAGCGGGATTGACAGGGGATCCCAGGAGGGCAGACGCTTCAGCTCTTTTCTGTTCCACTCTTCTCACCATGGTTTCCTTGATCTCTTTAATATACACAAGAAACAGGGGATCTGGCAAATGTGAACGTTCGTAGCAAGCTCATCCCCTGGTTGCTCAGCTGGTAAAGAATCCGCCTGCAATGCAGGAGACCCTGGTTTGATTCCTGGGTCAGGAAGTTCCCCTGGAGAAGGGCTAGGCTACCTCCTCCAGTATTCTTGGCCTTCCCTGGTAGCTCAGACAGTAAAGAATCTGCCTGCATTGCTGGAGACCTGGGTTGGGAGGATCCCCTTCTCTTCTCACCATGGTTTCCTTGATCTCTTTAATATACACAAGAAACAGGGGATCTGGCAAATGTGAACGTTCGTAGCAAGCTCATCCCCTGGTTGCTCAGCTGGTAAAGAATCCGCCTGCAATGCAGGAGACCCTGGTTTGATTCCTGGGTCAGGAAGTTCCCCTGGAGAAGGGCTAGGCTACCTCCTCCAGTATTCTTGGCCTTCCCTGGTAGCTCAGACAGTAAAGAATCTGCCTGCATTGCTGGAGACCTGGGTTGGGAGGATCCCCTGGAGAAGGGTAATGGTGACCTACTCCAGTATTCTTACCTGAAGAAACCTATGGACAGAGGAGCCTGGCAGGCTACAGTCCATGGGATCACAAAGAGTCGGACATGATGGAGTGACTAAGCACAGCACAGCACATATAAATAACCACAGAAATTGCCCCAAGGTCTCAGACAGGCTGGAGACAGACTCTATGTGGAGAGCAGTTCCTGCAACAAGATGCGGATGAGCCCTTTTTTATGAAAACATCCCTCCACTGGGCCCCAGGGATACAGGGATGAAAGGGACTCATGGGCTGGTGGGAGATGGGGACCCGTAGGCAGGAAATTGGAGTATGCTGTGATGAGGGGCGTGATATAGGTAAGTGGGGACTGAGGTGCTTTGGGGCACTGAACGTCCCCTTAAATCAGACATTGTGGGAGGGGGAGGGAGAGGCATGAAGGTGATGCTCCAGAGAAGTGTCGGCCCCCAAAGACAGAGGAATGATGTGCCAGGGAGTCTACTTATGGAACAAAAGTAAGTCCAGTGGGGAGGTGCTGAGCAGTCACCTTCCAGGTGAGGATGCAACCTCAGGTGAGGGTGCCTTGGCTTCCCTGCTCGCCTTAAAACCCCCAAATTAAGTGAAGAGTCCTTTCAGTTCTTGGAAGGAAATCAAACCAACAAATGTGTTGGGAGCCCACAGGAGATGTTAAGGTCTGGGGACAGGCAGCTGTCACCTGCTTTCCTGCTCCCAGACCTGTGTCTACAGCAGCACCAAGCACCTGATTTATAGAACCTGGACAGGAAGAGGGACATGCTGGGGATGCCACCAGTGCCCTTTAAGTTAGGATGAGCCCTTGGTGTGATCCCAAGGGGAGGAAGAAGCAGTCTACCAGGATGGGCGAAAGTGTATGCCTGACCAGGCAGAGGGCTTCAGAGTTGAGCCCTGGCACCGAGGGTCACTTCACGTCAGCCCTCGGTCATTTCAGGTACAGTTTTCAAAGCGTGGAACTGTGCCTTGCTGCTAAAACGAGTTAGGTGTTGTTGTTTCAAGATTAATTTAATTTTCTCACGGTCTTGTGACTCTAGGCACGTAATCTCCTTGCCAAGTCTCCAGTCTGTAAAATGGGAAGACAGCTGTGTGCTCTCTATGCAACTGCCATGAGCACACACAGAGGGCACGTGAATATACACAGAGGACACGTGAGCACATGCAGAGAGCACGTGAGCACACCCAGGGGCCCAGGGCATGTGGCCTGGTAAGTGATGGTTGTCACATTTCACCACTTTCATTGAATTGTGATTATACTTGTATTTTAATTGTGACTTTTTTTCTTGTCAGCCCTCCTCTGGCTCTTCCCCCTTCTTTGGTCTCGTACATGCCTGTTGTAAGTTTGGCTGTCCATCCCAGACCCTGTGCTGGGGAACTCTCCAGGGTGGAGGTCTGGGGAACAGACGCACCTCCCATCTTAGTAGATTAACAAAAGATGGCCCTGTCCACCCTCTGACCCCTTGAAGGTGGAGCAAAGGATGAAGACTGCACCCAGCATTGGTTCTGCCCCAGCCTCTGGTCTCATGTGACTGATCCTGAAACTTCAGAGTGGAGTCAGTATGGGCTGTGGGCAGTCAGGGATGCCGTGTCCAGTGTGTGACTCTATCCAGCCAGCTTTCCTTGGCCTCTGCAGTTGCCTCGGCTGTCCTGGAAATAGCAAGAAGGTCTTATGAGCTACCCATGAGCCTTCCAGTAAATCCGATCTTCTTAAGTAGCAGAGGTGGTTTCTGGATGGTAATTAAGAACCTTGAATTGCAAATAAATAGTCAGTCCTTGAAGTGGTAGCTTATCTGCATGAACTGGGATGGACAGAGACCAAGAGGGGCTCACCCTCACCCTCTGAGACAGAGACCATTCCTCCCTCTGCTCTTCTGTCTGTCTATCTGTCTCTGTCTGTCTCTCTCTACAAGACCCCATGTCCTTTGTTCCATCAAATTCCACTGGGACCAAAAGCTGCATCAGGAAACCCAGAAATGACAAATCCTCAGCTGTGCTTAAAGCCCTTCTGTTCTCCTGGTACCTGAACCCCATTGATCCTGCTGAACTCTTCTAACTCACTTGCAAATTGACATTGGCTTTAACCCTGAGTCCTAACTGTGAGCTTCCCCGATGGCTCAGCAGGTAAAGAACCTGCCTGCAATGCAGGAGACATAGGAGAGGCAGGTTAAATCCTTGGGTAGGGAAGATCCCCTGGAGGAGGACATCGCAATCCACTCCAGCATTCTTGTTCAAGTTAGGATGAGCCCTTGGTGTGATCCCAAGGGGAGGAAGAAGCAGTCTCCAGGATGGGCGAGAGTGTGCACGCCTGACCAGGCAGAGGGCTTCAGAGTTGAGCCCTGGCACCGAGAGTCACTTCACGTCAGCCCTCGGTCATTTCAGGTACAGTTTTCAAAGCATGGAACTGTGCCTTGCTGCTAAAACGAGTTAGGTGTTGTTGTTTCAAGATTAATTTAATTTTCTCACGGTCTTGTGACTCCAGGCACGTAATCTCCTTGCCAAGTCTCCAGTCTGTAAAATGGGAAGACAGCTGTGTGCTCTCTATGCAACTGCTGTGAGCACACACAGAGGGCACGTGAATATACACAGAGGACACGTGAGCACATGCAGAGAGCACGTGAGCACACCCAGGGGCCCAGGGCATGTGGCCTGGTAAGTGATGGTTGTCACATTTCACCACTTTCATTGAATTGTGATTATACTTGTATTTTAATTGTGACTTTTTTTCTTGTCAGCCCTCCTCTGGCTCTTCCCCCTTCTTTTGTCTCGTACATGCCTGTTGTAAGTTTGGCTGTCCATCCCAGACCCTGTGCTGGGGAACTCTCCAGGGTGGAGATCTGGGGAACAGACGCACCTCCCATCTTAGTAGATTAACAAAAGATGGCCCTGTCCACCCTCTGACCCCTTGAAGGTGGAGCAAAGGATGAAGACTGCACCCAGCATTGGTTCTGCGCAAGCCTCTGGCTCTCACGTGACTGATCCTGAAACTTCAGAGTGGAGTCAGTATGGGCTGTGGGCAGTCAGGGACGCCGTGTCCAGTGTGTGACTCTGTCCAGCCAGCTTTCCTTGGCCTCTGCAGTTGCCTGGGCTGTCCTGGCAATAGCAAGTTCTTATGAGCCACCCATGAGCCTTCCAGTAAATCCGATCTTCTTAAGTAGCAGAGGTGGTTTCTGGGATGGTAATTAAGAACCTTGAATTGCAAATAAATAGTCAGTCCTTGAAGTGGTAGCTTATCTGCATGAACTGGGATGGACAGAGACCAAGAGGGGCTCACCCTCACCCTCTGAGACAGAGACCATTCCTCCCTCTGCTCTTCTGTCTGTCAATCTGTCTCTGTCTGTCTCTCTCTACAAGACCCCATGTCCTTTGTTCCATCAAATTCCACTGGGACCAAAAGCGGCATCAGGAAACCCAGAAATGACAAGTCCTCAGCTTACCCATGAGCCTTCCAGTAAATCCGATCTTCTTAAGTAGCAGAGGTGGTTTCTGGGATGGTAATTAAGAACCTTGAATTGCAAATAAATAGTCAGTCCTTGAAGTGGTAGCTTATCTGCATGAACTGGGATGGACAGAGACCAAGAGGGGCTCACCCTCACCCTCTGAGACAGAGACCATTCCTCCCTCTGCTCTTCTGTCTGTCAATCTGTCTCTGTCTGTCTCTCTCTACAAGACCCCATGTCCTTTGTTCCATCAAATTCCACTGGGACCAAAAGCTGCATCAGGAAACCCAGAAATGACAAGTCCTCAGCTGTGCTTAAAGCCCTTCTGTTCTCCTGGTACCTGAACCCCATTGATCCTGCTGAACTCTTCTAACTCACTTGCAAATTGACATTGGCTTTAACCCTGAGTCCTAACTGTGAGCTTCCCCGATGGCTCAGCAGGTAAAGAATCTGCCTGCAATGCAGGAGACATAGGAGAGGCAGGTTAAATCCTTGGGTAGGGAAGATCCCCTGGAGGAGGACATGGCAATCCACTCCAGCATTCTTGTCTGGAGAATTCCATGGTTTGAGGAGTTTGGCAGGCTACAATCCTCAGGGTCACAAAGAGTTTGACACAACTGAGCACGTATGATGCGCCTAATATGAAAGGGAAAGCTTTGCCACTGCTAATTGGATTTCTTGTTTCAGATAGGGGAGTGAGCCATCCTTCATGGTTTGAGGAGTTTGGCAGGCTACAATCCACAGGGTCACAAAGAGTTTGACACAACTGAGCACGTGTGATGCGCCTAATATGAAAGGGAAAGCTTTGCCACTGCTAATTGGATTTCTTGTTTCAGATAGGGGAGTGAGCCATCCTGACCTTTTAAAATCAGCCTCCTCTTACACCCAGTCATCCAAGGGTCAGCCTTGGATGGAGAAAGCTGAGTCCTCCCCTGGAAGCTCAGCGACCCCAGCCAAATCCTTCCCTCTCCCTGGGCCTCGGTTTCCTGAGCTGTGAAATTAGAGGGTTCTCTCCTTCAGTTACCCAATTAACACTTTTGTGTAGAGCAAATACGATTGCCTCTTGAGTGAGTCAATGAGTGATTCATGGAACGTGCCAGGACAGGGCTTCAGTAAATATTCTACATCTTCAGTGTCAAGTGATGAAAGTCGTTGGCTGTCAAGGGCACAGTATTTTCAGGGAAGTTGACTATCATTACCCTGGGGTCCAGAACCAGCACTGCCTACTGCCCTCACTGGGCTGGAGGGAGACATATATGTTGTGGGTCCAGGCAGGACAGCTGTTCTTCCTTTGAGCTCCTTTGAAGGTCAACTAGTCGCAAAGCCCGAATCCACAGGGGCGACAGGAGGATAAGATGGGGAAATGAATTCAACACATTCTCAAACACACATTTGAACAGGAAAATTAGACTTATCCACAGAGAGCTCTTTGGTGATGATGTTTGCTTTAGAAACAGGACAGGGGCCCCTGGGTATCTACTCTGTGTTAACTTGGGAAGTCCTGCCCCAGCTCCTGCTCCTCCTGTCACCTGCTGCCTTCCGTCCCAGGCATGAGTGAGGGTAGCCAATGGCAGTGAAAGTAAGGAAAGCACCGACTCAGGGCTGCAACTCTTTGGATTAATCATCAGAAGGGCTGCTGTCATTCCCAGGATGGGAGTGGGGAGACTGAGGCTGACTGACCTTAAATAATGCAGCTGATGATGGCAGATGATGGGGTGCTCTGACTCCACAGCTACTGCCCATCACGATGGAAACAGAGGGGCAGTGACAGCCCCGGGGGGTTCAGGATGGGAAGTAGAGCTATGGAGCACCGAGAAGAGGAAAAACACAGCCCTCAGGCATGCCCACATCCTGACCCCAGACTGTGAACTGTCACCTTACAGGACAAAAGGATGTTGCAGGTGTAATTAAATTAAGGACCTTGAGATGGAGATTCACCCTGGCTTATCCAGGTGGCTCAAATTCAACCCCAAGGACCCTTGTAGAAGGGAGGCAGGAGAGTCAGAGTCAGAGAGAGATTAAAAAATGACTTTTGCAGATGGAAGAAGGGGCCACAAGCCAAGAAATGTGGGCATCTCAAGAGGCTGGAAAATGTAAGAAGTGGGCTCTTCCCACAGAGCAGCCAGAAGCAAACAGCCCTACCTGTATTCAACTCAGCCAGGGAGACCCACTTCAGACTTCTGGCCTCCAGAACTGCCAGGTAATACATGTGTGCTGTGTTGAGCCACTAAACCTGTTGTCCTTTGTTACAGCAGCAAAAGGAAAGTCTTACACCCAGCCTGCAGCCCCCAGAGGGAGGCTGGCAGGCATGGATCCAGCCTGCTTCTTGCCAGCCCCATGACCAAGTTCAGTCGGATGACGCCTCACTGGGAAGCGGAAGTGGTAAGAGGCCTTCCCTCCCACGAGTGGCCACAAAGCCCTCAGATCAGTGCCTGCTTGGCAAAAGCTGGGTACCAACATGATGCGGGACACAAAGGAAGCATCAGTTGCCTAAGTCAGTGAGTGTTTCAGGTGCTGCCTCCAGAGGGTGCTCTGTCTTCCAGACCTACATGTGCAGCCCCCAGGTGTCAAAGTCAGGGTGGGAGATAGGTGTTTCTTGGCTCTCCTAAAATTCTTATTTATTTATTTATGACCGTGCTGGCTCTTCATTGCTCCATGCAGGCTTTCTCTAGCTGTGATGAGAGGGCTTCTCATTGCAGTGGCTTCTTTCATTGCAGAGCATGGGCTCTAGAGCACACAGGCTTCAATAGTTGCACCTTCTGGGCTTATTTGCACCATGATATGTGGAATCCTTCTGGACCAGGGATGGAAGTCATGTCCCTGATTGGAGGTGGATTCTTATCCACTGGACTACCAGGGAACCGTCTCTTGGAATTCTTTATCACAACATCAGGCAGCCCTTTTACAGACAACAGCAGCATCGACAAGGATGATTTTGTTGGCTTGCTTTCCACCCAGGACCCCACTGGACTGTAAATTCCACAGGGCAACCATTCTCTCTGGTCTGTTCACTGTTAGAAACACAACTCAGAACCCTGGGCATGGCTCATAGTAGCTACTCAACAGATGTGTGTGGGATCAAAGGATGAAAGAATCAGTAGCAAGGCTGTGGATTTTTTTCCTTGAGCCCAGCTGAGACATAGATGAGAAACAGCACTCAAAGGGTTTGAGAGGAGCAAGGAAACCATTGTGGGACTGAGCAAGAAGGGACAGGGGGAGGTAAGAAGAAGCACAGGGAAATTTTCTTTGAGATGAAGACATAACAAAGCCAAACAGACAGGAGAGCCCTGGGATTTCCCATTAACATCTCAGAGTGGAGAGTGGTACTCAGCCATCAGACCTCAACCAGGGAGGGCGAGGACTCCAGAAGTGTGGGGAAGGAAACTGTCCTGCAAAGGTCAAACATTTCCTCTCGTTTTGCAAAGCCTGAGATTTCTGATTTCTCAGCGGACAACTAATTCACTTTCCGACAGCCCCTTGCTTGTCGAATTTCCACCGAGAGATGTGAACGGCGATTTCAATTTGTGTTCGAATTCATGCCCCAGCTCAGGAGAGATGACAGGTTGGAGACCATCCGAAACAGTGAGAAGCGAGATCCCTCCACTGAATCAGTGGGCTGGTCTGTCATCTGCCGGGGTAGTCAGGGGAACCTCCCAGAAGAGCCATATCCTGGGATGTACATGACCCAGACTGTGCTTTGGGGAAGAAAATTTCATATTGAATATTGCAAAAATCCTGGTGTTTCTGGTGAGAAGAGTAGTTGTGTGTGTGTCGGGGGGGTGCTTAGTTACCCCCACCAGAATCAAATTCAAGTGAATCTGCTTAGGACATAAATAAGGAGATAGCTAGAGATGAGAAGTCCAAACCCAGGGTGGAAGTGTTCACAGTTGTTGGGAAGCAGGAGGCAGATGAGTTTAAAACAATTTTGTAAAATAAAAAAAATTTTTTTTAAGATTTTGAGCGTTACTTGTAGAGTATCTGGGGCTTCCCTGGTGGCTCAGATGGTAAAGAATCTGCCTGCAATGAAGGAGATTCAGGTTTCATCCATGGGTCAGGAAGATCCCTTGGTGAAGGGAATGGCAACTCACTCCAGTATTCTTATCTGGAGAATCCCATGAACAAAGGAGGCAGGTTACAGTCCACAGGGTCACAAGAGTTTGTCACAACTGAGTGACTTTCCACTGTAGAGCCTGCACATCACCACAGGGGTCCCCAGGTGAACTTTAGGAAGGCCACCTGCAGGAAACCTGGAGTGGAAGGTCAGCAGACCCTGCTTCCTCTTGACTGGCATCACCCCTCTTCCATTGCAGTTGGCACCAATGGTCATTGGGAGTAACAGAGGTTGACACGAACACCCCAGTCTGCCCCTTGAGTCTTGAGACCAGCTCTCATCTCCAACTAGGAGTACAGTTTAACTGTGGACCCATTGCAACCAGGCTATAGCCTGCATTCCTGGAGATTATGCTCCCTGCTGGAATACCAAGGTGGGCATGCTGGCTGGCAACAGAAAACTCAGCACAAAAGGGTTGGAAGCACAGAGATGGGAGGGCCTGTCACAGTCCTTGGGATGTTTCAAGCATCCTTTTCACTCCCTGAGCCTCACACTCAGGTCTCCTCCTTGCAGACCTGCTCCTTCATTTGAAATCTTGGGAGGGAACTTCTGTAAATACAGAGCCCTCATAAGCCATCAAGCAGCCTCTCTCATAAATTTTCGGGGACATTTTTCATGCCATAAAGGTTGTGTCATGATCGTTGCCCAGCTTGATTGCCAGCTTGGAGTGTTTGCCGGGTAAGAAAGGAAAAGATAAATCACGGGAAACGCAGCTTCATTATCATGTGACATTTAAGGATAATTTACACCCAACATCACGCCACTTCTGCCGTGGAAGTAGCGTTGCCAGGAGTCTCTGTCTTAGCCACTACCACGACTGTGTCAAGAGAATGGAAATAAATTGATCCAACTGAGTTCTCTGTGCATTTTTATTGCCTATTTATCAACGTGAGTGAATAATAATGCACATGGCATGGTTGTGTCATGATCGTTGCCCAGCTTGATTGCCAGCTTGGAGTGTTTGCCGGGTAAGAAAGGAAAAGATAAATCACGGGAAACGCAGCTTCATTATCATGTGACATTTAAGGATAATTTACACCCAACATCACGCCACTTCTGCCGTGGAAGTAGCGTTGCCAGGAGTCTCTGTCTTAGCCACTACCACGACTGTGTCAAGAGAATGGAAATAAATTGATCCAACTGAGTTCTCTGTGCATTTTTATTGCCTATTTATCAACGTGAGTGAATAATAATGCACATGGCATTACTTACAGGTCCTGGAATGGGGGTAGAGCTGCAGCAGGGAGCGGATTCCCTAAGTTTTTGGAGGAATTATCCTTGGAGAGAAAGGATGGTGGTCCTTGATCACAACCATGTGCTGCCAGGGTCTGGATCTGTCTCATGTTTGACTTTTTATGTGATAATTTCTACAAATGTTTAGCATGAGATTCCTTCCTCCCAGCACTTGGGGAGACACTATTTTCCCTTCACTCCAGTTGAATGCCCCCTTCACACCTTGCTGACCTGAAATGCTGCCAATAGCTCACTTACCACTTCTGCAGCTGTTATATCTCCAACACCATCCCTCAGTCTGTGGGCGTGTGTGCGTATTTTTCGTCATGTACATAGGTGCAGCTTTATAAGGGTACATTTCCCCCCCTCACAGCTAGATAGCATGCTCTTCGAGGCTAGGGTCCCATTTTTATTCTGTTTTGAATCCTCTGGGTTAAGTTGGGGCCATGCCCTCTCAGAAAGAGGTTTCCTGTAATTTCACCTTGCTGAAAGCTTGACCCTGGTGAAACCAGGGGTGTGAGCCCCAAACAAAGGAACTGGGAAGACAAAAGGAAAAGAGGGAGTAGGAGAAGTGGGGATGCTGAGGGGTGTTCCATGTGGGGGCCCCTTTTCCTAGTAGAGAAAGATACCAACTGACCAACAGCTAGAAGGAAATGATGCCTTTCATTAGGAAAAGTCACCTAATGTGTCCAAATGAGCTGCTAACCCCATCACAGCCCCTTCATGGCAAATAAATTGGGGGAAAATAGAAATAGTGACAGACCTTATTTTCTTGGGCTCCAAAATCACTGCAGACAGTGACTACAGCCATGAAATTAAAAGACATTTGCTTCTTGGAAGAAAAGCTATGACAAAGCAGAACAGCATCAGAAGGAGAGACATCACTTTGTTGACAAAGGTCTGAATAGTCAAAGCTATGGTTTTTCCAGTGGTTGTGTACAGATGTGAGAGTTGGACCATAAAGAAGGATGAGCACTGAAGAAATGATGTTTTCAAAATGTGTTGCTGGAGAAGACCCTTGTGAGTACCTTGAACAGCAAGGAGATCAAACCAGTCAATCCTAAAGGAAATCAACCCTGTGTGGAAGGACTGACCCTGAAGCTGAAAGTCCAGTACTTTGTCACCTGATGAGAAGAGCCAGCTCATTGGAAAAGACTCTGGTGCTGGGAAAGATTGAAGGCAGGAGAAGGGGGTGACAGAGGATGAGATGGATGGATGGCATCACTGACTAGATGGACATGTGTTTGAGCAAATTCAAGGAGATAGTGAAGGAGAGGGAAGCCTGGCATGCTGCCATTTATGGGGTCTCAAAGAGTCAGACATGACTGAGCAACTGAACGGCAACATCACAGCCACAGATCACACACACACACACACACACACACACACTCAGGTCACAGCCCATCTTCCTCTGGGCACTCTTATGGGCTGTGGGCTTCTGTCCAGTTACACTGCGCGGGCAGCTCCTGGGCACTTCTTAGAGGCTGTCCTGGCGTCTCCTTTCCTTGACCAAGGACTCAGTTTAGGTCAGAGAAGGCCAAGGATTTGGCATATCCAACAAGCCCCCATTATACCAGGATGGGCAGCTCCTGCTCCAACCTGGGGTCAGGAGTGCTGGATTAGCTAATCCTATTCTTTTACTGCCTCCCTGAGGGGTCTCGGAAAGGTTGTGTAAACTCATGAAGCCTTCAGTTTCCTCTTCACAGAAAGCATGAAGATTCAAGGAGACATACCTGAGAGAAACACATAGAGCAGCTCCACTGAGGACCTGCTCAACGCACAGCTTCCTATGGTTCTGCGACGTTCCCCCCAGGACTTCCACTGACCCCCATCCCTGCCCCATAGTCTGAGTCTCAGCCTCACCTTCTGTATCAGATGCTGTTGGACCCCTCGGCTTCTAATCGTGTGGATCCATTTCACCTATTATCCTGGCCCCACTGCTTTTCCTCACAAAAGAACCCAACAGGAGCATCTTTTTGTTGCAATGTGGCTGTAATAGGCATTGCTGTTCTGAGACAGTAGCATGATTCAGTCACTGTTTGGACTTGTCACTCAGGCAGAAGACCCATTCAGCTCTGAGCAGAGCTGAACACAGGGAGATTCAGGGTCTCCACAGCTGTGAAGCCCAGGCCAGTGATGGAGCTATTGGAAAAGAGAAGAGGACCACATCCAGGTTCTGGAGAGGGGTGCTGGCAATAGGGTGCATGCATTTCCAGGAACCCGTCACCACCAACCACGGGCAGACCCAGCCATCACAGGCCAAAGGGGATCTCCCACAGATCACGGAGAGGAGCTGGCCAAGTGGCAGCTGCAGTTCCTCCATCCAAAGGTGACACCCAAATAGCTCAGAGAAACATCAGTGATGGAGCAAGGCGCCCCACGGGTGCAACAGGCCTCACTTCAGGTCTGTATTTCCAAGGGTGTAATGAGAATGGAAACCCAGCCAAGAGAAATTAATTAAGGCAGCGTACCCTGAACTGTATGTTTCTGTGCAAATGGATGCAAGGCCAGGGAGCCATGAAGTGGTAGATAATTGCCTTGGGGAATGTGGGGAACTTATAATTTAGTGAAGGAACAGCCAGGGGGAATTGGGGAGAACACCAGAAGGCAAGACAAAGCAGTCCAGTGACAAGCTCCAGGGGCACTTCCCAGTGTCCCAAAGTGCTAAGCAGCAGGTGGAAAACTGAGCTCCAGCTACCCTGAGAGAACGCAGAGGGCGCCAGAGAGCCTCTTGCTTGTAGGGCCTCAAGTGGAGACAAGGAACGTGGTCCCTGATCTATTTCCCCACATTCTCTCCCTGCCAGCCTGCCTGCAGTCTGTGCCCCATCCTCCAGCCTGATGCCTCCTTTCCCAGTAGTTATGGAATCAAGGACCACACATGACAACTATCATCTAGTTTTTAGGTTTGCAGATGGGAAAATGGTGGGAGGAACCTGGACCTCTTAGGGTCAGGCTGTGAGGTCGCTGTAGATCTGGACTGGAGCCCAGGCTCTAGACTCACCCCCACCCAGAGGATACAGAGTTATGGAACACTCTCTGTGTCCCTGCTGCTGTCTGGTGCCAAAGGCAGATGGCTGACCAAGGATGGTGGATACCTCAGGGGTGGGGCATGTGGATTGGGGGCAGACAAACAATTTATGGCTGGAAGTGCAGCTCTAGTCCCGGAACAGCATCTATTGGGGTGAAGGTGTGATGGAGGGCTCTCCAGGAACACCCCCTGCCAAGGCGGAGGGGTGGCTGACCATCACAGGCAGACTTGGCACACAATCCTATTTGAGCTGCTTCCCTGGAGAACTCTGACTAATGCATAATGCACCCTGTTACCCCCATGTCCAAAAGCAAGCCTTCTCCTGTACCCAGAGGCCAGAACTCATCAGATATGCAGATTTGCGTGACAGGTGCATTTTGGTTTCACTGAACTTTTGAAATTAAAAGACTCTTGCTCCTTGGAAGGAAAGCTATGACAAACCTAGACAGCATACTAGAAAACAGAGACATCACTTTGCTGACACAGATCCATACAGTCAAAGCGATGGTTTTTTTCAGTAATCATGTACAGATGTGAGAGTTAGACAATAAAAAAGACAGAGTGCCAAAGAATTGATGCTTTTGAATGGTGGTGCTGGAGAAGACTCTCGTTTCACTTGGACAGCAAAGAGATCAAACCAGTCAATTGTAGAGGAAATCAACCCTAAATATTCATTGGAAGGATTGATGCTGAAGCTGAAGCTCCAATCCTTTGACCACATGATGTGAACAACTGACTCATTGGAAAAGACCCTGATGCTGGGAAAGATTGAGGGCAGGAGGAGAATGGAATGAGGATGAGATGGTTGGATGGCATCGCCAACCCAATGGACATGAGTTTGCACAAACTCAGGGAGATAGTGAAGGACAGGGAAGCCTGGTGTGCTGCAGTCCATGGGGTCGCAAAGACTTGTACACGACCTAGTGACTGAAAAACAAGATTAAGACAGCAAGGACCCTAATCAGATATACCTGGCATCCTCATAGAAGAAGAAAATCTGAACTCAGACACTCATGCAGGAAGATAAATGCAGATGTCTGGGTGACACTTCAACAAAGCCAAGGAATGTCAAAACTTGCCATTACATTGCCAGAAGTTGGGAGAAACACCTGGAACAGAAGCTCCCTCCCAGCCTCAGATGGTATGTACCTGTCTACACCTGATCTCAGGATCACAACGTCCAGAGCTGGGAGAAAGTAAGCTTCTGTTGTTTAAGCCACCTGGTGTGTGTACTTTGCTGCTCCAGGAAACTTACACAGCTCCCTTGAGGGAGGGATGTGAGCTGGAAGAGGAATGAGCACAGTCCAGTCAAAGTAGGGCAAAGACAGAGGTGCTATCTGAGAGAACAGCATGTATGGGGGTCTGGGAGGTGGGAGATGGGGAGTCTAGGGGCTCGGAAAGAAGGTCAGTGAGGTCAGTGCATCTGGAGCAGGGGAGACCGGAGACAAGGTGGGAAAGGAGCCTGCCTGTGGGATTTTGTCTTCATAGTAAGACCTCACTGAGGAGGTTTAGGCTGCATGGATGAGATCACAGCTGGATTTTAAGGACATCACATTGGTTACAGGTGGTGAGAGTCAAGGACCGGGACCAAGTATGGGTGTCCATGCAGAAGCCAGTGTGAGGCATGGAGGCTCAGACCCAGGTGCCCGTGGGGATGGAGACGGATGGAGAGATGCGGGAGACAAAATGTTGGAGACGGATGGGGAGATGCAGGACATGACTGGAGGGCAGGAACAGCAGGACGTGATCTTTGCTCAGAGAGGGGAACAAGAGGGAGATTTCTTGACTGCCAGGAGTCTTTTCTGTGACTCTTACAGGGGAAGGAAAGCTGCAAGAAAATGAGAAGTTAGAGAGAAAGAAGAGTTTTCATCTCAGCAGGTAAGGTGACTTGGCAACACACAAGGAGACTGTTCAAGGAAGGGATCGGTTAGAAAGTAAGAAGTTGAGAAGGGAGGCTTGGAATGTCATGTGGGGTAAATGTCTGCTTATGGACAAGATTGTCTGGGGTGAGGAGAGGAGAGGAGCTGTTGAGGCAAGTTCATATTCCTGATGTGCAGTGAGGTCAAACAAACTGCAACATCAGAGTTTGGAGCAGAGAAAGGTTTACTGCAGGGCCCTGCAAGGAAACAGTCACTCCTGCCCTGAAAAGCCTCAAGCTCTGCAAAGGGTTTCATCAAAGCACTTGACACTTCAACAAAGCCAAGGAATGTCAAAACTTGCCATTACATTGCCAGAAGTTGGGAGAAACACCTGGAACAGAAGCTCCCTCCCAGCCCAGATGGTATGTACCTGTCTACACCTTGATCTCAGGATCACAACGTCCAGAGCTGGGAGAAAGTAAGCTTCTGTTGTTTAAGCCACCTGGTGTGTGTACTTTGCTGCTCCAGGAAACTTACACAGCTCCCTTGAGGGAGGGATGTGAGCTGGAAGAGGAATGAGCACAGTCCAGTCAAAGTAGGGCAAAGACAGAGGTGCTATCTGAGAGAACAGCATGTATGGGGGTCTGGGAGGTGGGAGATGGGGAGTCTAGGGGCTCGGAAAGAAGGTCAGTGAGGTCAGTGCATCTGGAGCAGGGGAGACCGGAGACAAGGTGGGAAAGGAGCCTGCCTGTGGGATTTTGTCTTCATAGTAAGACCTCACTGAGGAGGTTTAGGCTGCATGGATGAGATCACAGCTGGATTTTAAGGACATCACATTGGTTACAGGTGGTGAGAGTCAAGGACCGGGACCAAGTATGGGTGTCCATGCAGAAGCCAGTGTGAGGCATGGAGGCTCAGACCCAGGTGCCCGTGGGGATGGAGACGGATGGAGAGATGCGGGAGACAAAATGTTGGAGACGGATGGGGAGATGCAGGACATGACTGGAGGGCAGGAACAGCAGGACGTGATCTTTGCTCAGAGAGGGGAACAAGAGGGAGATTTCTTGACTGCCAGGAGTCTTTTCTGTGACTCTTACAGGGGAAGGAAAGCTGCAAGAAAATGAGAAGTTAGAGAGAAAGAAGAGTTTTCATCTCAGCAGGTAAGGTGACTTGGCAACACACAAGGAGACTGTTCAAGGAAGGGATCGGTTAGAAAGTAAGAAGTTGAGAAGGGAGGCTTGGAATGTCATGTGGGGTAAATGTCTGCTTATGGACAAGATTGTCTGGGGTGAGGAGAGGAGAGGAGCTGTTGAGGCAAGTTCATATTCCTGATGTGCAGTGAGGTCAAACAAACTGCAACATCAGAGTTTGGAGCAGAGAAAGGTTTACTGCAGGGCCCTGCAAGGAAACAGTCACTCCTGCCCTGAAAAGCCTCAAGTCTGCAAAGGGTTTCATCAAAGCACTTTTAAATCCAGGTGAGGGAGGGGAGTCCCAGGATCTGTCAACAATCTTCTGATTGGCTGACAGTAAGGTCACAGGATGGGGTCACAGGGGTTAACTGTATCAGTCTTTAGGCTCCAGGAGGCCTGGGGTTAGGCACTCAGAGTCTTCAAGCATTTAACATTTTCCGTTTGTTGGAGCTGTGCTATGCTAAGTCGTTTCATTCACGTCCGATGCTTTGTGACCCTATGGACTGTAGGCTCCTCTGTCCATAGGGATTCTCCAAGAACACTGGAGCAAGTTGCCCTGCCCTCCTTCAGAGGATCTTCCACATCCAGGGACTGAACCCACATCTCTTACATTTCCTTCATTGGCAAATGAGTTCTTTACCACTAGTGCCACCTGGGAAGCCCATTTGTTGGAGAAGGGGAGTTTTTTACATCTGCAATACAACTCAGGAAATGTGCATCAAGTACTATTATCCAGGTACTTCAGAGAGAAGCTGCAGCAGAGGATGTGGGGGAAGGCCTGTCTGGGGAAGTCTCCATAGGGTCCCACTCAGTTACAGAGCCAGCATGAACAGTTAGGGACTCCCTCTGCCTTTAATTTTGGGTAGAGAAAGAGGAGGCCACAAAGAAGACAGAGAGTGGTAAAGCAAGGACTCCACAAAAGATGAGAGAAGAACCTATTCTATAAAGATGATGTGTCCTGGACAAGCCCCATGGGCCCCAGAATCCGGAGGGGTAGAGCTGAATAACAGAATGAGGGAATGTCGCTATGGGTGGAGGTGGACAGCAGGACTCAGCTCGAGATGTGCCAGGTCACAATAAGGCTGTTGGACGTCCAAGTGGACATGATGAGTCAGGAATCAAACCGAGAGGTCCAGAGTTCTGGAAAAGTCCAGCTGGAGAGGTGGGTGCTGAAGTCCTCAACATGCAGACATGCTTTAAAGCAGATGAAACCACCATGAGGGTGAGTATATACAGATAAATGAAGGGGGGATCTCCCAGGTCCGAGCATGGTCACTCCAGTGATAAGACATCATGTCAATAGGAGGGAACCACACAGGAGGTCACAGACACAGAGTCAAAGGCAGTGGAGAGTTAGGAGGAAGTGGATCCTAAAGGGAAATGGGTGGGGGGAAGGTCAGAGAGGGGATGGGTCCTGAAAACCAACTAAAGAGTTTGTAGAAGAGAAATAGTCAGTGTTGAACTCAGCTCTGCTGATGAATCAGGAGAGACAATGGCTGAAAACTCAGCATTGGGCTCAGGACTACATAAGTCTTGATTAGAAACAGTACCAATAGGAGATGACAGAAAGGTAGAAATATAGATAGGTAGATAGATATAAATTAGATAGATAGAAATATAGAAAGATAAATAGAAATATAGAAAGTGAAATTTGCTCAGTCATGTCTGACTCTTTGAAACTCCATGGACTATATAGTCCATGGAATTCTCCAGGCCAGAATACTGGAGTGGGTAGCCTTTCCCTTCTTCAAGGGATCTTCCCAACCCAGGGATCAAACCCAGGTCTCCTACATTGTAGGCAGATTCTTTACCAGCTAACCCACAAGGGAAGCCCAAGAATACTGAAGTGGATAGCCTATCCCTTCTCCAGCAGATCTTCCTGACCAAGGAATTTAACCAGGGTCTCCTGCATTGCAGGCAGACGCTTTACCAACTGAGCTATGAGGGAAGCCCATAGGTAGAAATATATACAGATGATAGATAAATAGATAGATAGAAATATAGATATATATATAGATAGAAATATGTGTGCATGCATGCTAAGTCACTTTAGTCATGTCCGACTCTTTGAACTGTAGCCCACCAGGCTCTTCTGGCCGTGGGATTCTCCAGGCAAGATTACTGACACACCTCTTATGTCTCCTGAATTGATAGGGAGATTCTTTACCACTTGAGCCACCTGGGAAGCCCAGATAGCAATATAGATATATGGAAATATAGATAGATGATAGAAAGTGAAGTCACTCAGTCGTGTCTGACTCTTTGCAACCCCATGGACTGTAGCCTGCCAGGTTCTCCATCCATAGCATTTTCCAGGCAAGAGTACTGGAGTGGGTTGCCATTTTTTGTTTTCCAAGGGATCTTCCTCACCCAGGAATTGAACCCAGGTCTCCCACATTGCAAGCAGATGCTTTACCGTCTGAGCCACCAGGGAAGCCCTAGATAGAAGATGCTGCTGCTAAGTCGCTTCAGTTGTGTCCAACTTTGTGTGACCCCATGGACGGCAGCCCACCAGGCTCCCCGTCCCTGGGATTCTCCAGGCAAGAACACTGGATTGGGTTGCCATTTCCTTCTCCAATGCATGGAAGTGAAAAGTGAAAGTGAAGTTGCTCAGTCATGTCTGACTCTTCACAACTCTATGGACTGCCGCCCACCAGGCTCCTCCGTCCATGGGACTTTCCAGGCAAGAGTACTGGAGTGGGGTGCCATATAAATACAAAGAGATGATAGATAAATAGATAGAAAGAAATGTATTTATTTGAGATATTGGTCCAGGTGATTATGGAGGCTTAGAAGTGTCATGATCTACAGTTTGGGGACCCAAGAAACCCAGCGGCAAAGTCCTATGAATCAGGGGGGCTGACTGTATCAGTCTCAGTCCACAGAGGCAGGACACTGATGTCCCAGCCCCTCCATCAGACAGAGGGAGTTGAACTCTCTTCTCCTGTCTTTTCTTCTCATCAGAGCCTCATCAGGTTGGAGGAGCCCATACTGGGGAGGGAGATCTCTACTGAGCCCACCAACTCCAATGCTGATCTCATCTGAAATAATGTTTAAGCAAGTATCTGGGCATCCAAGGCCAGTCTAGTTAATTACCACATAAAACTTGCCATCCCACTGGCCTTTGCATTCAGCACGGCACCGTTGACTCTTGTCCGTAAGGGAACAATGCTGGGGTGGTGGGGAAGATGAGAGCTGAGTGAGGTGGGATCGGGAGAGAGTTGCAGAGAAATGTTTGAGGACAAATGCACACAGCTCCTTTGAAGAATTTCACAGCATGGGAAGGAAGAGACACAGGCAGCAGCATAAAAGGCTGCTGACCAAGAGATGGTTCTTCTGAAGAGGGGAAAGGTAAGAGCTTGTCTGCGTGCTGAGAGAAACAGTCCAAAGCATAGGACAAGACAGTGCCGCCTGACAGAGGAGGGAGAGTGTGGCAGTGTCCTTGAGCAGATGAGAGTGAGGGGATCCTGGTGCAGAAGAAGTGGGGGTCTGGCCCTGCGGGTGGTGGTTACTGCTTAGAGCACAGCAGTGCAGCAGTCCTTCATGGCAACAGAAGTAGAAGCGGATTATGTGCAGGAAGAAGGACCGACACGTACAGACAAGATCAGAGGACATTTTCTCAATGAAACAGGAGCCATGTGTTCAGCTGAGACTAACTTTAGGGGGAAAGGCTGTGCTGTGCTTAGTCTCTCAGTCATGTCTGACTCTTTGCAACCCCATAATCTGTAGACCACCAGACTCCCTCTGTCCATGGGGATTCACCAAGCAAGAATACTGTAGTTGGTTGCCATGCCCTCCTCCAGGGGATTTTCCCAACTCAGGGATCAAACCCAGGTCTCCCGCATTACAGGTGGATTCTTTACCATCTGAGCCACCAAGGATAGGGAAGATCCCCTGAAGAATGGATAGGTGACCCACTCCAGTATTTTTGGGCTTCCCTGGTGGCTCAGATGGTAAAGAATCTGCCTTCAATGTGGGAGACCTGGGTTTGACCCCTGAGTAGGGAAGATCCCCTGGAGGAGGACACAGCAACCCACTCCAGTATTCTTGCTTGGAGAATCCCCATGGACAGGGGAGCCTGGCAGGCTACAGTCCATGGTATTGCAAAGGCAGAAAGGATGGGGATGTAAAGAAGGAGGGAGTCACAGAAAGACTAGGAAAGTGAGGATGTGCGTGGTTCAGGAAATAAGACATGCTTCCTCGGAGCAATCAAGAATCCACTCCAAACCTATGAAAACACCAAAAAATTACAGCAAGAGTCATGCTGGAGAGAGGAACAGAAAGCCAGGAGCTGAACATCCTCCTGGAAAGCAAGAGTGTGCTGGGGTACCCTGCTGGGGAAGGGTCTGTGGTGCAGAGGTCTTCAGGGGGATTCAAGGGAAGAGGAGGAGAGGTGGCTGGCATAGGAGATAAGGAACTAGAGACAGAGCAGTCTTCAGGCCAGAGTGAGGCCCTGGGGGCGATGTCAGTGTCAACAGGGACAACCAGGATGTGTTCAAAGGCAAAGGGAAGGTTCCATTCAAGAAAAAGGAAGGATGTAGGATATTTGATACCTGACTGATTGCGGGCTTCAAAAGCACAGCAGATTATCTTGGATCTTGGGACGGACAGGAGATGGGATCAGAACAGAGGGTGAAGTTAGCCTCCTGGGGATTAAGGTCTGGGGGACCAGGGATGGCTAGCAGTCTTGAGCCCCACAGTGAAGGACGTGGTAAGACTGGCCCCAACAGCCTGAAGGCAGACATGGGTAGAGAAGCGGCAGGGAGGCTGGGAGCTCACCTGGCCTGGCCAGAGGTCTGGGTGTGGAGGCAAGGAGGCCAGCAGAGGCATGGTCTTATTCAGACTATGAGAAGTTTCCTGTCCCTCCTGGTTCCAGCTGTGGGCATGAGGAAGGTGGTTGTGGCTCATGTGACTGAGTGTTGGGCACCAGCTCTGCTTCTTCCTCAAAGTCATCAAGTCTACGATGGGGCTGGAGGGGCTCACCCCAGGAGTGCAGGCCACCTCTCAATGTATCAGTCATCTACTCTGTGTAACAAATCACCACAGTTTGAAAGTGAAAGTTTCAAAGTTACTTACTCAGTCATGTCAGACTCTTTGTAATGCCATGGACTGTAGCCCACCAGGCTCCTCTGTCCATAAAATTCTCCAGGCATGAACACTGGACTGGGTTTCCGATCCCTTCTCAGGGGAACTTCCCTCCCCAGGGATCAAACCCGGGTCTCCCACACTGCAAGCAGATTCTTTACCATCTGAGCCACCAGTTTAGCACTGGGAACAATACCGAGTTCTGTGGGTCTAAAGTTGGGACGCGGTGTGGCTGGGTTCTCTGCTCAGGGTCTCATACGCATGACAGCTGTGTTGAGCACAAGTTTTCTCACTTCCTCATTTAGATGGCTGGCAGAATCAAGTGCCTTAGGGATGGGACACTGCAGACACATCCGTTTGCTATCTGTCATCCAGAGGTTACTTCATTCCTAGAGGCCATGCGGCGCTCCATCCTCAGAGCCAGCAATGGAGAATCGCTCTCCCATCATTTCCCTCTCATGCTTGATGCTCTCATGCCTGGAAGAGCACATCCCCTTTTAGGGCTCACCTGATCATGTTACGCCCCACTTGGGTAAGCTCCCTCCCTTAAGGCCAACTAGGACATCACACATACCCTGGCTGCACAGTAGAATCTGTCATATTCATGGGGATTGCACAAGGAACATACACCAGGAGTAGGAATCTTGGGCACCATCTAATGAAGAGTCTCACTCACCACACCTGTCCCTGTTTGATGACAGCCTTGTACCAAGAAGATGAGCTGCCCCAGGCTGATAATCTCATAGGTTTTTGTTTCTTTATTTCCTTGTGTGTGTGTGTGTGTCCTTAGTTGCTCAGTCATGTCCAACTCTTTGCAACCCCATGGACTGTAGCCCATCAGGCTCCTCTGTCCATGGAATGTTCCAGGCAAGAATACTGGAATGGGTTGCCATTTCATACTCCAGGGTATCCTCCCAACCCAGGGATCGAACCCAGGTCTCCTGCACCTCCTGCATTGCAGGTGGATTCTTTACCTGCTGAGCCATGGGGAAAGCCCTTCTCTTTTTGTAAGCAAAGGTAAAGTCTTCTTCTACGGGATAAGGCTAGAGTGGGGCAAGCAGGTTGGGATCCGGTGTGTGCAGAGCAGGTGGAATGGTTGAGGAAAGCATGAGAGGTTGAGTTGACTGGGGCCACAGCAGGCTCGCTGGCAGAGTAAGAGTGGCCAGGTCTCCTTGACTCAGAGCAGGACCAGCAGGCCTGCAGGACCAAGTGAAAAATGAAGGAGTGAAGGTCTTTCCTTTCTTTATTCAGCCTGTGTTCATCTCTACATCCCACAATGCCTCATGCTTGGCACAAGTGCATCCACAGAGTCCTGAAAACTCTCCCTGCCCCACCCAGACATCAGTCTCATTTGCTAAGGAGCCTCAGTCATCAGGAGCCCCAGGCGCTTCCCTGACTGTTCCCGGCCACCCGCCATCTGGATGTCAGCCTTCGAGGACTCTGCCCGGCTATAACCCAGCCTTGGCCGGTACATCCGGGGACTGAGGTTTGCTTTAGCAGCAACACTTTACTCGGAAAGAGGACACGAAGTCCAGCTACGCCCTCCGGAGCCAGGAATGTGTTTGTGTAGATTTTGAATTGAATAAACACACAGCATGCGGCTTGCCAAATGCCAGCACCTTCATTTTCCAATAACAAATGGCTGGTTAGAATCAATAACAGTTCCCTGCCGCTGTGCTAGCAGCAGCGCGAAGGCGGCGCGGAGGCGGCCTGGGCTACAGCGAACTGCTGCTGTGCCCCGTCCGAGGCTCCACAGGGGGCGCAGCTGCCACTTAGCCAGGCCGGCGGGCCTCACAGCTGACGCTCACTCCAAACCTCCTCCTGCTCTTCAGCTTCACAGATAAACCGGAAAATCTGCTGGGGAATGTAGGATCCATGTAAACTGTGTTTCAGCTTAGAGCGGGCAAGTGTCCAAGCGGTGGAGAGGGAGGAGGGACTATATGCATTATCCAGACTGGAAGACTGGAAGCCTGGAACCTATTCTTTAACTCAAAGGGGGTTGGGAGGTCAAAATAGCATAGGGACATTTCTGGAGCTGCCTCTTCCCAGCTGCGTGATCTTGGAAATGTTACTTAACCTCTCTGTGCCTCACATGCTCGTCTATAAAGTGAGGGTTATAATAGCGACTGTCTCATGGACATCTCTCAAACATCCATGTGAAGCAATGGGATAGATCAGTAAGCCTTAGTATTATCACTGCTCCATTCACTCTACCCAAAGTCATCTACTGGATCCAACCATGAGCTAGGAGCTCCTTTAATGCCCCGGTGAGCTGCAGGCTCCTTCTGGTGCTTCCCACAGTACCCCATACATCTCTAACTCAAGGGGATGCTCCCCGTTTTGGTGTTGATTGGGTTGCTAAAATGCAACCACTGCAGACGCAAACCTTTTCAAAACACAGTCAGCCTCAAGTGAGATACTATGGCCTGCTGCCAATCCCAGCATGACTGAAGGAGTTTCTCATATCACAGCTCCTTCATGGACAATGTAGTAACTGCCATGGGCACAAAGGCAGTTACGTGCCTTCACTTCTTTTCTCTGGGTCCACCTTGAAAAGCACCAACCTTAGGTGGGGGCAGTACTATTATAGTCATCCTGGCATCTGCCTCTACCTCTCATCAACCATATGTAGATAGCCTATAGGTGAATACCCACAGGATGGCTGGAGAGCCACAGGATGAATGGGTATTCACAGGATGCATGGATTCCTGTAGGATAGATGGATAACTATGAAAGTGAAAGTCACTTAGTCCTGTCTGACTCTTTGTGACCCCATGGACTGTAGCCTGCCAGGCACCTTCTGTCCATGGAATTCTCCAGGCAAGAATACTGGAGTGGGTAGCCGTTCCCTTCTCCAGGGGATCTTCACAACCCAGGGATCGAACCCAGGTCTTCCTCATTGCATGTGGATTCTTTATCATCTGAACCACCAGGAAAGCCCAAGAATACTGGAGTGAGTAAATTATCCCTTCTCCAGAGGGTCTTCCTG
This sequence comes from Aepyceros melampus, assembly GCA_006408695.1. NCBI lineage: Eukaryota > Metazoa > Chordata > Mammalia > Artiodactyla > Bovidae > Aepyceros > Aepyceros melampus. Next base: position 202,181 of record SJXQ01001899.1, on the reverse strand, counting down.
ATCCAGAAATTGAACTGGGGTCTCCTGTAATACAGGCAGATTCTTTACCAGCTGAGCTACCAGGGAAACCCCATGGATAGCTATAGGCTGGATGAATTTTCATAGGATGGATAAATAGTTGTACAATGAATGGATTCCTATAGGATGGATGGATACCCACAAGATGGATGAATAAGTGTAGGATGGATGGATACCCATAGGATGGATGGATTCCTAAAGGGTGTCTGGGTATCTATAGGACACATGGATACTCACAGGATAGATGGATTTCCATAAGTTGGATGGATAACCATAGGATGGATGGATAGCACTCATTGTTAGACACTCAGGATGGATCTTGTCGCTCCTCTGCTCAGAAGCTTCAGTGGTCCTGGCTAATCCAGCATAGCATGCCACACTCTTCCTTATCTGGCCTTAGTTGTCCTCCTGGCTTGGTATAGGGCCCCTTCCTAGGGACACCAGCTACACTGTCCACTATCTGGCTCATCAGGCCACCTGCTTTGATCTGTTCAAATTTCTTAACTTCATCCCTCCTCTGGATAAGTTAACACATATCCTCTAAGGCTTAGCTCTGGAGGTCACCCACATTTCCTCCAGCAGGAACTGATGTTTCCTTCCTCCAAGGGTTTCTAGCCCTTACCATCACTGGTTGTTGGCAGTCAGGGTTCCCTCTCAATGATGAAAAAATGGAGCATGCTATGTTCATCTCTACATCCCACAGTGCCTAGTGCTTGGCACAGAGTGGGTTCACAGTAAGGGTGGAGGGATGAATGGATGGATGGATGGATGAATGGATGGATGGATGAATGGATGGATGGATGGATTGAGGGATGGCTGGATGGGTAAATGAATGGATAGTGAAATAATTTTAGCATCATTACTCTTATGTAAGACAGTAAGGAATAAGAGAGGTACCTTAGGGATCCAAGGGCTCCTCTAGTTGATTCTCACAAATCGTAGACTTCAGGCCTGTCATTTTCCAGCCTTTTCTCCCTTCCCCCCACCATTTTAGCCCTCTTCCCTGAGTTCTCACTCTTGTTTCTATACCACCGACCATGAACTCACCTGCCCAACTAGACCTTGACACTGGCCCCTCTGGACCTGACCATGTCCAGTGACCTCCATAATCATAGCAGGCAGAACCTTAGATCTCAGCCACCCTAAATCACATCCCTGTCTGTCCAGCACATTTTCCAAGGATGAAGAGGCACTGAATGGACATCTTAGTGATGAGGAGAAGGGGGAAGAAAAGAGAAAACAAGAGGCCACCATTTCCACACATGAGTTTGCTGTCAGGGAGACATGGCTGTGTCAGGGCGGAGGAGAAAGGAGCATGTCCTTATAAGATGCAAGAGGGTATTCTTGGGAATCAGTAGGGAAATCCCTGGGGAAGGTCTCATTCACTGAGTGCCAAGAATATGTCTCATGTCCCATGTCTTAAACATCTCCCAGAAGAGAGGGAATATTAACTGCATTTCACAGGTATTGAGGCACTCAGAAAGTGATAACCTGCAGAGTATCCTACAGCCAGTAAGGGGGTCAAGCCAAATTTAAACCCAAGTCTCTGACTCTAAACCCAAGTCCCTGACTCTAAAACCCATTCAAAACCCTAGCTGTGGCCCCAGAATGATTTGGAGGGAAATAAACAGAAAAATGATTTTTTAAAGAAAAAGGAGAAGGGGATGCAAAAGGCAGGGCAAACCCCACAGTCCTTTGCCTCGGATGTCCACTTGTTCTCTTGGCTGAAACCACAGGGGAACATGTGAAAAGCAGCCGTTGCTGAGCTTGTGGAGCGGGAATATTCCATGGAGTCACGTAGCAGATGCTGGGTTCCCTGCCGCCCTGAGATGATGTTAGCCCAGCATGTGACAGCGATTAATAGCATATTTCTCAAATCAGCCCATTAGAAATAATCATGCAGGCAAACGTGGGCCATTAATCTGCCTTGGAACCCAACCTGCACAGGCTGACGAGAGGACAAGAGGATGAGATTCTCAGAGACGCCCAAAGCAGGGGATTTTTGTGCACAGAGAGAACATTGCTATGAAGTAGGAAGAACCAAAGATGTCCCCAAAGTGTGACCTGGGCAGGATTCATAGGGGACCCAGGACCCGAGTGACTACAAGGGGCCCTGGGCTTTCTTCCTAAGAACCAAGGACAGCTCCATTCAAAGGCAGCAGCCTGCAGTACTCTTTCTGTCTTGGGTGACAGTGGGTACGTAAAAGGCACAGGTACCCTGAATGTGATGTCCTTGGACCCAGTGCTGTGCAGGGAGCAGGAGGGAGCACCCACCCCAGCAAGGTGGAGACTTTATCATTGACAGTGTAAAACCTCATCTCTACGTGGTAATAAGGGGAAAATGAACTTAGTTTATTGTTCTTCAATTCCCTGTAGTCTACCCTTTTGCTTCCTTGGGTGGGGGTGGGGGTGGGGGGGGTGGAGGGGCACTCCCGCCCACTGCCCCCTCCTCACTTGGTAGGGATCTCCTGGCAACTGGCCTGCACTCTCAAAGGATCTCCCTTGCGGACTGAGAAGTCTCTGCATCCTTCGGGGGCACCAAAACCTCCCTATTCCACCTGGACCCCAGAGCTTCAGACACCTGCGGATTAAGAATGAAGGAAGGAGTGCAGGGTTCATGCTGAAACTGGCCACAAAGGTGAGGGACAGGTGAGCCATCCCCAGACTCCAGATCCCAGCAGGCTTGGTGAGTCCCTAGAGCCAGCCCTCCCTCCAGGAGTGGAAAGGTGATGGGGGGCTTTCTGGAGGCTTTTCTTGGAGACCTTGGCATCTTGATTTCATGATGAAGGCAGCCCTGCTTCAGCCTAAGTTCCGTGAGGGCTGGTGGCTTCTCACTGCATCTCCTGGAGGACACTGGTGCCTCCACCATGTGGCTTTTGTTTTCTTTTTTAACTTTATGAAAGTATAGTTGGTTTTATGGCTTCCCTGATGGCTCAGCAATAAAGAATCTGCCTACAATGCAGAAGATCCAGGAGACATGGGTTTGATCCCTGGAGGAACAACCCACTCCAGTGTTCTTACCTGGAGAATCCCATGGACAGAGGACCCTAGGGGGCTACAGTCCAGAAGATAGCAAAGAGTCAGACATGACTGAGTGACTGAACACACATAGTTGGTTTACAATGCTGTGTTAATTTCTGTTATATAGAAAAATGGCTCAGTTATACATACATATATTTGTTTTCATATTCTTTTCCATTATGGTTTATCACGGGATATTGAATATAATTCCCTGTGCTATACAATAGTACCTTGCTATTTATTCATCCTATACATAATAGTTTGCATCTGCTAATCCCAAACTCCCAATCTATTCCTCCCAAACCTCTACTGAAAATGAAAGTGAAGTCACTCAGTCGTTTCCAACTCTTTGTGACCCCATGGACTGTAGCCTACCAGGCTCCTCTGTCCATGGGATTTCCCAGGCAATAGTACTGGAGTGGGGTGCCATTGCCTTCTCCATAACCTCTACTTCCCTTCTGCAACCACAGGTCTGTTTTCTGTTTGTGAGTCTGTTTCTGTTTCATAGATAAATTCATTTGTGTCGTGTTTTAAATTCCACATATAAGTGATATCATGTTATTCTCGTTCTTTCTCTTTCTGATTCATTTTACTTAGTATGGTCATCTCTAGGTCTATCCATGTAGCTGCAAATGGAATTATTTCACTCTTTTTATGGCTGAGTAGCATTCCATGTGTATATGGACCACCTCTTCTTTATCCATTCCTCCGTCTATGGACATCTAAGTCGTTTCCATGTCTCAGCTATTCTTCTTAGCTCCATATCAGCAGTGCTTTGGTGTTTGTTGGTGATGCTATTATCCTGCCTTCTGGGCTAAAGTCCCCATGTCTTCTTTCAGACGGAGACAGTGGAACATCTCAGGGACATGTCCCCTAAGAACCAACTTCAGCCCCCTGCCTCTGCTGGACCCCAGGATCTCTGGCCCTACCAGCCCTCTGCTGATCTGTGTCCCCAGCTTCTCACCTGGCTTCTCACGTGGACATCACCTGATTGGACATGTAGGTAGGTCCAGTCCCCTCCCAGGGTTCACAGCCACCATCTTTCCAAGTTTGGCCAGGTACACTGCCTTGCTTCTCTCACCTCCTATGAAAGTTGGACACCATCATCCTTCCCTTGGTTTTTCAATATAGCCTGAAGCATGCAGGTGTACCAAAGGGGCGACAGGCCTGGCACAAAGCCATGATAACACAGCAAAGTCTGGACATGCAGGATGATAAATAAAAGGGGCAATCCCTCCCCCAACGCAAGGGTTATTTCAAAGAGCACACCTTCCTCAGGCAACCAGGCTTATGTAGAACTTCCCAGAAAAGCAATCCTATAAGCAGCACTTCTAGGTTAGATAGACACCACCAGCTGATGTCTTGATGTGGCTGAAGTGTAGCCAGGAATATGCTACACACACGAATGTCCCCTGAATAGCTCTCCACCTAGACTGTCCTTTACATAATGGATGACTCTCCCCCATCCTGATGTTCTCATGAGAGGCTCAAAGTGGATCCCCACATTCTTTGCTGTAGTTGAGCTTTTTAAATGTCCCATTGTGTGATTCATAGCCATTTGTTTGGGCGACTCAGATATTTTCACCTACATGAGAACATATGGAAAACGCAGAAGCCAATCTTCCCATGCACCCAACCCAGCTGCACAATCCTCACCCCGCACAAGAAGCAGCCAAGGGTCCTTCACCACCCAGTGCAATTTCCCCTGCTGATTAACCTGATAATGATCTTTGATGACTGATAAATACCTCACAAAATAGCAGCACCACGACCTGCCAAGGAATTCGCCGTAGATTGTAGCCTCTTATTCTTCACACCTTTCTCTTGTCTCCTGCCATGCTCCCTCTGGATTTCCTGTTCTCAAGGAGATGCCAGGCTCTTCCTATTTACTGTGTTCACCTGTCTGGGAACTTAGTAGGAATGGAGTGTGTCCATGAAAACATTGCTGCCATATCAGTAAACAAAGGATGCTACTGCCACCAAACCATCACATCACAGCTGCCATGATGGGGAGCCCTGAGGGAACTCAGGATAGAAACAGGATCCCCACCCCCAACGGTGCACCCTGAGGGGACTCAGGATGAGAAAGCCCAAGGTACTGGCCCCAGATAGCTGAGGTACATATCAAAGGAATGATTTCAGTGAACCCAGACTCTTTCATCTTCCAATACATAGAAAAATGCTAAATTCCTTATCTTGATACAACTGGATTTCTTCAATGAGCAGTAATCTTTTGATGTTCCAAATACCTGGTCTTTGTTGCAGAAACTCCTACACATCTTGGCTCCTCCCTTACCTCTTCAGAGCAGTCCCTCTGAGCTATCTGAGGTGCCATGTCCTAGGCTTAAGTCCTCAGTATGTCCACCAAACTTCTTCAACTGTGGTGCTGGAGAAGACTCTTGAGAGTCCCTTGGACTGCAAGGAGATCCAACCAGTCAATCCTAAAGGAAATCAACACTGAATATTCATTGAAAGGACTGATGCTGAAGCTGAAGCTCCAATACTTTGGCCACCTGATGCGATGAGCCGACTCACTGGAAAAGACCCTGATGCTGGGAAAGATTGAAGGCAGGAGGAGAAGGGGATGACAGAGGATAAGCTGGTTGGATGGCATCACTGTCTCAATGGGCATGAGTTTGAGCAAGCTCTGGGAGATGGTGTAGGACAGGGAAGCCTGGTGTGTTGCAGTCTATGGGGTCGCAAAGAGTCAGAACATGACTTAGCGACTGAACAAGAACCATGCCCACCAAATGTAACATTAACTCTCAACTTCTAAGTTGTGCACTTTTTCTAGTTGACAGGTACAGTCTAGGGAAATAAATATTTCTCTGGGTATTCTGAAAAAATAATCCAGGGAAAGGATGGGTCTTAGTTGTACCATTCGATTTCCCAAGCAAGAGAGTTTTGGGGAAGCATCCTGAGCCATCCCTCTTTGTACAACTGTGATGTTAAAACGCCCTCTCTCCACATCCTGCTGACTCTTCTTCAAACCCCACTTTTAGCTCATCATAGTTGTGGGGGAAATTTAAGACAAGAATGATGGTAGTTTTCACAAAGGAGGGAACTCCATGAGGTGACAAGTCTGGGAAAAAAGCTGGAGATCTCTTTGTGTTTCCTTATCAGAGATCAGAGCCTGGGAGAAAACAATGGAGCTAAATTCCAAGAAGCTTCTTATTTTTCCTTCTTAGGTTGTTTCACATCTTTTCTCATTAGAAAGAATAATGTCTTGTCCTTTTTGCATAAAGCCAGGGACAAACATAAAGTTCTTCTGTGATTTTTAAAGCCAGCAAATAGTCCGCCGGGGGGGAAAAAAAATACAGCCCCAAATGGAGGCCTCTGTAAGTAATAAATCTGCTACCTCTTGTCGTCTGTTTTCCTAAAACAAAAGTGACTGCAGCAAGCGTTTTTTATTATTGCTCATATATTGTTTAAATATTTCAGCTGGGAGCCGCTCTGTGAAGAGAGACAATAGCCTGTCTGACATGAGATTTATTAGAGAAAGTCGGCACAAATATATTTGTAGGGAACAAAATATGTTTGCAGAGATTATTCCAGATTTACGGTGATTAATAACCAATCGGACACTGCAGACCTCAGAGAGCCACCTCCCTGGCAGTTTCCGTGCCAGGTCAATTCAGAACCAAGCATGAGCTTCAGCCATGCCAGGAACCTTTTGTGAAAGGATGAGGTTTTCCGAATAGCATGAGATGAATACCAGAAGCAGACTTTTTTGTTCAGAAAGTGCCAGACTACTTAGTTAAACACTGGCTCTCCAAAATGATGTGCAGCCAGGAGGCATTCATGGGCTTTGCACAGGCAGGGGCTCCCTGAGACCTATAGATTAGAGGCCAGATGCAGAGATGTATCTGTTCTGGGGATAGAGATGACCGCAGAGCAGGGGAAGGTCGAGAGACAGCCCTTGTACACCTCTCTTCCCATCAGCTGTGTCCAGGATGCTTCTTTTGAGACCCCAAGCAGAAGTGGGTTGTCTTGATTTGAAGGTTGAGTTCTGACCCTTTGAGTATTGATCGAGTATCGGTGGCTCACACACCTCTTGGACAAAATGAGAATATGACTGTTTATCCACCGAGGTGTGAGGCGCCCCCTTAAGACCCAAAGAGCCTGCTGGTGAGAACTCCCTGCCTGCCTCCCTGCTGACCTGCAGCATCTAAAAATGGGCAGTGGCAGCCCCCAGGGACCCCTCCCACCATAAGAGTTTCCCCTCCTCGCATGCTCTGCAGCTCCCAGAGGATGGAGTGGAGGCCGTGCTTCCTTCCCGGCAGTCAGCCCCTCCGACGCTAGATACTGTCCGTCTCTTTCTACCAGCTGGGGCTGGCCGGAAACAGCAGCCTGATTAATAAAACTCGCGAGTAGCCCCCAAGGTCGATGCTCACAGGCTCTCTCAATAAGCAGTCCATAGATTGAATCTTATCGCCCCGGAAGAGCGAGCGCACCTTGTTGAGAGCTGGCAGCCATGCCCATCTGCCCCACCAATGACAAATGGCTCGCGACCCACCAAGCGTGACGGTGAGCTTCGTCTGGAAGGTGTGGAGGTGCTAATGAAGAGTGCCCCCTGTGCGCTGCTGCTCCGGGCAGGTGGGCTCGTGTGGGAGTTTGCTTCCAACTCATGCACGAAGGCCGGTGGGGTTTCCAGCCTCCCCAGCTGTTGCCATGGAGAAGGAGTTGGATGGCTTTAACACAGCTGTGTGGATGTCTCCCCAGAGACGCGCCACGACAAGTTGGACTGGAAGTAGCAAATGAGCAGCCATAATCTTCAACAGTATGAATAAGTGATTGATCGAGTACAGAGGCAGTAAACAGCGCTCTGTGTTCTGGCAGCGTGGGGCCCAGCAAAATGAGATAATCAGTCTGAGAGAGCACACACAATGTAGCTGCCGGGCGCCCTGTAACCTTTCACTCTGCAGCATCCCGGGCCCCAGGAGTCTGCCCAGAGCTAATGGCCACCTCCTGGGGACCCTGCAGATGTCAGGCCACTCCAGGTCCCAGCTAGCCCTGAAACCATTTCAAATGGTTTGCCACATGTGGCCACTGGTGCTTTTTAAATGATGGCTCTGTCTGCTTCTCTCAATCAGCAACCCAGCCAAGTCTGCTTGGTCCCAAAGGGTACTTTGTGTAGGTAGGAATCCATAGAGTTGTGAACCCCTGGTACTGTCTGCCAGGGCTCTTTCCAAAAGGATTGCCCCCTGCCACCTGGGGGCTCCTCATCCCTGGTCAGGCCCAGCTGGACCAGGGCATTTTATACGCAATGCAGAGTGACTGATGACTGGGGGAGGAGAGATGAGCTGTGCCAACCAGCATCGCCTCCTGAGATTTTGCATCGGGACACTGTGAGAAGTGGATGGGGGCAGTGGAGCATCAAGGGACACCAGAACTAGGACAGCAGGAAGCCGGCGACAACAGAGATTAAAGAGGAGATAGGGACACAGAGGTCAGAGCCAGGGGTCACTAACCTCTGCATCTACCACTGCTTCACCTCCTCAATGCCCAGGTGTGGTTGTATCACCGCTTCTTTTGTTTCCTATATTTCTGATGCTTTGACATCGTGGGACCCTGTTGACCCTGGAGGGATTGCCACTTTGAGGACCAGCCAATCCCTGAGATAGTGTGCTTTCCAATGCAACATCACCCAATCTGGAGCCCACTCCCTCATCACCTCCTCCATCAACTCCAGGGTACTATCCACCTGTCCTCATCACCCCAGGGCAGGTACCAGACAACTAGGGACTGTCCCAAGTCCACTGACATCATTCACACTGAAAGTGATAATGAAAGTGAAAGTCGCTCAGTCGTGTCCGACTCTTTGCGACTCCATGGACTATATATGTCTGTGGAATTCTCCAGGCCAGAATACTACAGTGGGTAGCCTTTCCCTTCTCCGGGATCTTCCCAACCCAGGATTCAAACCCAGGTCTCCTGCATTATAGGCAGATTCTTTACCAGCTGAGCCACAACAGAAGCCCAAAAATACTGGAGTGGGTAGCCTATCTTTTTTCTACCCACTCCAGCAGATCCTCCTAATCCAGGAATCGAACCAGGGTCTCCTGCATTGTAGGTGGATTCTTTACCAACTGAGCTATCAGGGAAACCGTACACACCAGCTAATCCTAAACCTGACTACCCCACCTTATCTGTCAGTTTTCACAGAAACCACACTAAAGGCTCTTGCCTGCATCTATTCTTTCTCCCTCTTGACCCCTGACCAACCCTGGTGCTCCCCTGAGAGACGTGTCCCCTCCCCTTGGGATATGTGAGCCCAACAAACTATCTTTTCAATGGCAGTTATTTCTTGATCTGGTGGCCTTCCCATACCTAAATAATAATAAAACCTGTATTTTTAAAAACATGGTGTAGACAGAGTCTATCCTTCCCCACTTTATGCGTTGATGTCCTGCCAGACACATGTTGGGGTTCCACCTTTTCCCCACCTCTCTTGCAGTTGGGTGGGACCTGTCACTGGTTGGGCCAGTGGGCAGTGGCATCCATGTGCTTGCCGGACAGGTAACTTGACTGCTGGTAGGGAACCCTCTGGCTTTGTCCATCCCCTCTGCCACTACAGTGATGCTTCCATTGTACTGGGTCCCTGAAGAACCACAGGTGACGGACATGGAGCGTCACATGGACTCTCAGAAGGTTATGTATGAGCAGACATAGACCTTGGATGTGCAGAGCCGCTGGCTTGGAGCTGCTCACTACTGCACCATAACCCAGGCTGTCTGAGTGATACATTGGAAGCTGATACATAGATTTGCGATAAATTCCTTATAATGTTGTTGTTGTTGCTATTTAGTCACTCAGTGGTGTCTGACTCTTTGTGACCCCATGGACTGTAGCCCACCAGGCTCCTCTGTCCATGGGGCTTCCTAGGCAAGAATCCTGGAGTGGGTGCCATGCTCTTCTCCAGGGACCTTCCCGACTCAGGAATCAAAGCTAGATCTCCTGCACTGCAGCCGGATTCTTTACCACTGAGCCCCAGGGAAGCCACTGGAACACTCCACTAGGAGAAGGGTACCACCCCGAGGCGGCCAGGCCATGGGGAAGCCAAGCTCCATGGAAAGGCCAGGAATAGTCTATGTCAGCAGTGCTACTGACTGGTCATCCTGACTAGACACCAGACACGTGGGTAAGGGTGCCTCCAGAGGACCCCAGCCCCAAGCCAGTGAGTCACTCCCAGTCTCCAGGTCTTCCAGCTGAGCCTCACACTCCATGGAGCAGTAGCAAGATGTCCCCCCTGGGCTCTGTCCTAATACCTGACTCTTCTGGTGTAACAAATGTGGAGGTGAGTGGTTAACAGCAATAGCAGCTGGAGCAAAGGTGGAACCAACAGGGTACGCTGAGGGGATGGGTCAGAGAGTGGCAGCAATGCCCCAAGCTTCACTCAACCTAGAATGAAGACAGTGTATATCCAGGCAGATCTTCCTGCTGGGCAGGTGCCTTGAGCAGTTTGCAATTCGGAGCGAGAGTTTTATGACAATGCAGAGGCTCATCATCAGACATCGAGGATGAGAGGAAGTCACTTGGAAATTTGGTGCAGCTAGAGCGATTTCACTTTCACTTTTCACTTTCCTGCATTGGAGAAGGAAACGGCAACCCACTCCAGTGTTCTTGCCTGGAGAATCCCAGGGACGGAGGAGCCTGGTGGGCTGCCGTCAATGGGGTCGCACAGAGTCGGACACGACTGAAGTGACTTGGCAGCAGCAGAGAAGAGGTTGGTCTCCTGGTCCCCAGTGTATCTCAGACAGAAACACATTCACTCGTTCATCAAAATCCCTCAGGGATATTCACAGCAGCACTATTCATGGTGGACCCAAACCAGAAACAATCCAATTGCCCATCCACAATGGAGTGAGTAAATAAACTGTAGACTGATTTGACCATGGTAAAAAGAAAAAGAATTGCTACATAGAGCAACACGGATTAATCTCAAGGATGTTAAGGGGGAAAAGGCCAGACAGAAAAGGGTATAAGCTCTATGATTATATTCATAGGAAGTTAAAAGAAAGAAAGAAAGAAAGAAAGAAACAGGCAAAGCAAACTGATCATTGTAGAAATCAGAAGGTAGTAAGAAGACGGGGGTTGTAACAGCTGGGAGGGGCCCGGGGAGACTCCTGAGGGCTGAAATGTCCTTCAGCCTGGCCTTTGTCATTCTGGTGCAGGTGTGCTCCCTTCACAAACATTCATCAAACTGTGTGGTTTGTACACTTGCCTGCATATGTTATATTTCCCTTTAAAAAGCCTACAAAAATATTCCTTATTCTCCATGCAGGTGGCCCCGTGCATCCTGTTAGGATTTTCTATAACAAAGCTGGGATGAAAGGCAGTTGTATACTTTTATTCTCTGAACAATCATTTAACCAGAATTTCCTTTCTCTGGGGCTCAGCTTTCTGTTTAAGAGAGATTTTTCTTTACTAGCCTCAGCTGGGTGGGAAGGAGGTCCCAGACCCTATAAATAAAACGCATCTCCCTTCTAGCAAGGTCAGTTATCTCTGCACCCAGATCCTATAATATCACTGCTGATTAAAATTCATTCAACTGAGAATTAAATACATTTGCTGCTGCATCACTGCCTTTTCATAAGACATTTTTCATTTGTATCAATGCCTTAAGATTGATCAAAATGAGACATTCATTAAATAATTCTTAATTAAAATTTCAAAAAATGTATAATCAATTCACTTTAATTACAATATAACTTTACCCCATCATTTTTATCACATACCTCATTGTGGCATTGCATGGATGGTTTCCCATTGGTGATAGGGGAACAGCATCCCACTGACCCAAAGGAAGGATCCTAGCCAGGGTCATACCTGAAGAGTGAACTGGCTTAGAAGGAGGGGACAGTACAACCTTGTGTGCAATGACTCACTCACACTTAAAAATTCAGAGGATAAGATACGGCCCTGGAATAGGTTTGGTGGGGAAATTGCTACCTGGAGTCCTGAATCAGTCCTGGAAAGGGCAATGTCATCTCTGCAGGAAGCTGACCCTAGTGACACAGCCAAATTCCTCATTCATCTCTGTGGTGTTAACAGGAGCCAAGGGTAATAGGGGCTCGATGGTAACAGCCACAAGGCCTGCAGGAAGCAGGGACCACCCAGAGTTCTCCCCCATCCCCGTCTGGGCACCTACACAAGTGTTCTCCCTGCTCACCCTGCTGGTCCAGTAATGAGTCTGGACACTCCTACCAGACCCCAACTCATCTTGTGTCATGTGCTCTGCAATCCTTTCCAGTAAACAAAACAGCTTGAACAGTAAGAGTCTTCAAGAACCTAATGACACTCTTGACTCAGAGATACCAAGATGGTGAAAGAAAAAAAGGTGCATTTGCTACAAATGTCATGGTGTGCTTATGACAGTTGTTGTTGCTGTTTAGTCACTAAGTTGTGTTCAACTCTGCAGCCTCATGGACTGTAGCATGCCAGGCTTCCCTGCCCTTCACTATGTCCCAGAGTTTCCTCAAATTCATGTCCATTGAGTTGGTGAAACTATCCAACCATCTCATCTCATCCTCGGCCACATTATGACCCTGGAGGGATGGATTTCTGTCTTTATGGGAGACTAGCATCTATGATCCATACAGATCTGGGTGGAAAGAGACTCCTTTGAAATAAGGTTCATTTTTCTTTGTTCTCCCCTGGAGTCCCTTGGACTGCAAGGAGATCAACCCAGTCAGTCCTAAAAGAAATCAGTCCTGAACATCCATTGGAAGGACTGATGCTGAAGCTGAAGCTCCAATACTTTGGCCACCTGATGTCAAGAACTGACTCATTGGAAAAGACCCTGATGCTGGGAAAGATTGAAGGCAGGAGGAGAAGGGGGCAACAGAGGATCAGATGTTTGGATGGCATCATCGACTCAACTGTCCTAAGTTTGAGCAAGCTCTGGGAGATGGTGAAGGACAGGGAAGCCTGGCGTGCTGCCGTCCATGGAGTCACAAAGAGTCAGACACAAATGAGCGACTGAACTAACTGGAGCCTTTTGGCCATACCTGGTCACAACTTTTCTCAAATCATATGTAAGCTGCATAATAGTTGTCTTCGTTGGTTGGCTTGTTTGTTAATATTGTTGTCACTGTTACAGAAGGATCCTTGAGATGCTGTGACTGTCCAAAGAAGGGTTCCCGTACCACAAACTTCCAAAAGAAGATAGATGGACACAAAGTAAGTGAGAAGGGAAAGAGGGGGAAAAGGAAGGGAGAAGAAGGGAAGGAGGGAGGGAGGACAGAGAGGGAGAAGAAAAGAAAACAAATCCACTTATAGATAAGGAAGCTGAGCCCCAATGAGGTCCCTTGACTTGTCCACAGCACACTGTACAGCAAGTCAGAAGCAGAGCTGAGTGCCAACAGACTAGACCCCCCTCCACTGTGTCTGTAGCTGGGATCCTCAGGATCTTACTAGGCTACATGAACTTGAGTTCTTGAAGACTGAGAGTGTCTAGACAGTCATGGCTACTGAGCAGCAGGGGACACCTGGCTGCCTTATGTCAATCTCTCAAGTTCTGGGAAGCCTCAAACTTTCTCTCTCCCTGCCCCCTTTCTTTCCTCTTTCTCTCTCTTCACATTTTCTGAACTTTTTCTCAGCCACAAATTGTACTCAGAGATACACAAGGAAAGCAACATCTCCTTGGCCTTGAGGAACTCAGACTAGACTAGAGGAGTCAGAGGGACCTGTGGATCCCCTGAGCTAGAAGGCAATAGATTCTGCCTGAATGAGCTCCAGTCTCTCAGCTTTAACTTGGCCATCATTTAAGGAGGCCATCCCTTCCTCCATGCAATCCTACCCCAACTCTCACCTACAGCTCCTTCCTCAAGCATTCATCCTGAAGTCTCAAAGGAGAGATCCTTGTTAAGTGTGTCTTTTTTTTGACAGGGACCTCAAACAGGCTGTAGGGAAGTGACAGCCACCATGACTGGAAACTTTAGGATCGGCTTTTCTTGGAAAACTCAAAACGCTTCATGGAACATTTGTAAGCAAGGAAGGTAGGAGAAGTATACAGGACAGTCAGGACAGCTTCTGGGCTGGTGATGTAATGATCTTTGTTTTTCTCCTTAAAACACATACACAGATAATACTTGTCTGACCCAATAGTGCACCTTCCTCTGAATATCCCACGGTTTGCACACTGCCATGCTCCTTAGCAAGAAAGATTCCTTTCTCTGTTTCAAAGTCACCTGTTCCTTGACCGTTCAGAGCTGTATCTGGTGAACATTGATAAGATTCACTGTGCCAGCCACCCTGGGTGGAGACCGCACTGGTTAAATATGTTGGGAGAGATTATGAGGGTTTTGACAACACTTTTAAGCGGCTTATGTGTCAGTCTCACCTTTAGCCAAACATCTGTTATGAGGATTTAGATAAGATGTCTCCTGAGTGATGATATAAACCTGCACATCACCACTGTCCCCTCCTCATCCCTCCTGGGAAGAGAGGAACAATTTCATTGCAGAAGATTCAGACTTGTTCGAGGTGTTGAGATCTCAGCTCCACACAAAAGATTTTGGCCGCGTGACTAAAAGTCACCCTACAATGATGCGTGTGTCTTCAACTCAGCTCAGGCAAACCCACTCTTGGCCACTGCATACCTGGGCTCCCTACTGTAAGCAGAGCCAAGAGAATTTAACTCAGGCATAAGAGTGAAATCTATAACTATCCCTAGCAGACTGCAGTCAGATAATTCCATGCCCACTGTGGACAGGCACCATTCCTGGCCCTGGGCTTGGCCACAGGACATGCTTTAGCCAATGTCATGCTAGTAAACTATTGCAAGCATAGTCTTTTCTTTTATACTTTTCTTTGTTTCTTGAAAATATATTTCTTTCCATTATGGTTTATCACAAGATGTTGAATATAGTTCCCTGTACAGAAAACTGATTCAGTTATACATATACATATATTCTTTTTTAAAAAACTTTTTATTTTGTATTGGGATATAGCTAATGTACAATGCTGTCATAGCTTCAGGTGAACAGCTTAATTTACTCCTACACCTGAGTTAAATTCTCTTGGCTCTGTTACAGTAGGGAGCCCAGGTATGTAGCGACCAAGGGTGGGCTTGTCTGAGCACGAGTTGAAGACACAGGCATCATTGTAGGGTGACCTTTAGTCATGTGGCCAAAATCTTTTGTGTGGTGCTACGATCTTATCATCTTTCACCCTGTGATAGCTCAGGTGAAACTGAGCTGGATGTACATATATGTGTATCCATTCTCCCCCAGACTCCTCTCCCATCCAGCTGCCACATAACATTGAGCAGAGATCCCTGTGCGGTACAATATGGACTTATTATTTATGCATTTTAAATATACCAGTGTGTACATGTCATTCTTTTTTAAATATTCTTTTCCATTATGGTTTATCATAGGATACCGAGTATAGTTCTCTGTGCTAAACAGTAGGACCTTGTTGTTTCCTCTAAGTTAGTGTACTCGTCCTTCTGCCAGTCTGTAAACTGCTAAATGGCACCCCTAGGACCTTGCACCAGCCCTGGCACACAGTGGGTACTTACACGATCACGGAGTGATTGGACATCTGTCAGCAGAGGGCAGAATTAAGGCGAGATCTGTGATGGTCTACAGGATAAAGTTGAGGGTCAGGAGTGGGAGTAGGAAGGACAAATGAGACAGAGCAGGAGGGGTCACGTTCGGGGGGAACTTGCACCTGCAGGACCCCCAGAGCAAGCAGCGCTGTTATCCTTAGAGATGCCCAGGAAGTCCCAGAGAAGCTGTATTCAGAGTTGCCCCTCTAATACTGTGTAGCAGGAGCTCCGACATGGTTTTTCTTTGTATTGGGGAACCCCTCCATGACTAGTCTACTGCTGTAAGGAGTTTGCACTCCCTGAATATCTGATGACAAGCGGGTTAGAAGAGGGACTAAATGCTGGCTGAAAATACAAAGGGTGCCTCTGTGTCATAGCTGCTTCTGTCCTCCAGTAACAGAGCTGATGGAGGTGATGGAGAGATGGCGTCTCCCGAGCATCTGCCTCCCAAAATGTAAAGGACTTTCCATAATAAACTCAACTTCCCTCTGCTGTAATTTCTTCTTTACCCTTCTACAAAGGACACACACCCAACTGATGAGAGGGGGACCTTATTTAATCTTTAAGCACGCTTTTATGAAAACTAGCCAGCTTTATAAGGTGATTTAGTGAGTAAAAATTATACCTGCTCTCAAGAGGAAACAAAGTCTTTGCTTTCTATTTCATGGTACTGAACACCATGAAGAGTGCCGCTGGCATTTAATGAAAAGAAAAAGGAGAAGCTCACACGTGGACAAAAGAAACTGATGACTTAACAGAGAAGTACACAAATCCACATGGAAAAGTGCGGGCTCCCCCACTGGGTTAAGAGCAGAGAGCTGTATTGTGCTGAGTGGCTTTTTTCCTAATCAGGCCATGTCCTTTATTCCTCATTTAAATCGCATTTGAGAATGAAATGCAACTTGGTGTTCTGGCCTGCCACTAGAGACGACAGTGATGCATGACCTGCAGAGGGACTATTCCACCAGGGAGGATGGAGTAGCTGAGGAACATAGTCTCAGCCAAGTGGGTTGTGGGAAAGAAGTGTGAGGTTATCTCTGAAAGGGGGAGCCAGAGAAAACCGTGGTCCAGGCCACTGGCAGAGGTCGTCTGCAAGGGCAGAGTGGCCAGCAACCCACCAGCCCTCTGCAGGCAGTGATTCTCTTTCCACACTGAAATACAGGTGTTTGGGACCAACAGATACATGCTGCTATGTATAAATTATATAACCAAAAAGAACCTACTGTATAGCACAGGGAACTATACTCACTATTTTACTCACTATTTTACTTGCAAGGAAAAATAATCTGAAAAAGAATAGATACATATGTATGTATAACTGAATCACTTTGCTGTATACCTGAAACTCACACAATATTATAAATCAACTGTTGGGAAGTTCCTCTGGAGAAGGGCATGGCAACCCAGTCCAGTATTCTTGCCTGGAGAATTCCATGGACAGAGAAGCCTGGAGGGCTACAGTCTGTGGGGTCGCAAAGAGTCAGACACGACTGAGCGACTAAATCACATAACACACACATTGCTGCTGCTGCTGCTGCTGCTAAGTCGCTTCAGTCGTGTCAGACTCTGTGTGACCCCATAGACGGCAGCCCACCAGGCTCCCCTGTCCCTGGGATTCTCCAGGCAAGAACACTGGAGTGGGTTGCCATTTCCTCCTCCAATGCATGAAAGTGGAAAGTGAAAGTGAAGTTGCTCAGTCGTGTCTGACCCTCAGCGACCCCATGGACTGCAGCCTTCCAGGCTTCTCCATCCATGGGATTTTCCAGGCAAGAGTACTGCAGTAGGGTGCCATTGCCTTCTCCGAACACACACACTACTCCAACAGAAAAAGAAAAGAAGAAATGCAGGTCCCTCTTCTGGCCACCAGCGCTACAGAGACCCAGGAAGCATAAGTTTGCTTCTTGATTGAAAAGAACCCTAGATCCAATTCAGCTGGTAAAGAATCTGCCTGCCAATGCAGGAGACACAAGTGATGCAGGTTTGATCCCTGGATCGGGAAGATCCTCTGGAGGAGGAAATGGCTACCCACTCCAATACACTTGCTTGGAAAATGCCTGACTCCTGGCAGGAGCCCTCTCATGAGATAAAGCCTAACATTTGGGATTAGGACCCTGGAGGGCTACAGTCCATAAGGTTGCAAAGAGCTAGACACAACTGAGGATACATGTGCAAGTAAGGGAAAATAACC